>JAJIBD010013259.1:0-55667 GCA_021461705.1 Cryptotis parvus | reverse complement strand
AAACTTATGTTGCCCCAGCGGGCAGCGTAAGTGTGCACTGGAGGAAGCTCACACACTGGTCCCTAGATCAAGGCCGGCGCCCGAGCCAACCCTTTCCGGAGGAGCCGCATGATGTCATTCACATGGTTCTGTGATGTCCTTGTCAGAAATGCATCACATCCGTTCCGGTCCTGAGAAACACGGGACTGACCCAAGGGCCTCTCACGGTATAGCCGACCGGTACTCTCCACAGTTGCTGAGGTTGCTAAAGACCTGGGGCGGGGGCTGAGGAACTGAAAAATTGTAGGAGGTGAAGGGGGAAAAAGTGAACGTAGCGTGATATCCCAGGAAGGAAGTGATAGTACAGCAGGTAGGTTTGATCCCCAGCACCCCATATGGCCTCCGAGCACACCAGGTGGGATCTTTGAGCATAGAGCCAGGAGTAAGAGCTGAGCACTGCAGAGTGTGGCCTAAACAGATAAAACACCAGAAAAGAAAACCCCAAAAGAGTCTTCAGTTTGGTCACCGAAATTATCCCAACATGAATCTCTGGTCTGTTCATGGAGTTGGTGGTTGGTGTAAGATGTTAGCACTGGGTGGGAATGTGGGGAGGAGGGGATGTGTGGACATTGTCTGTACTATGTTTTAGTTTTTCTATAAGTGTGAGATTAGTTCAGAGCATTCTAATAATTTTTAAAAACAAGAGGAAACGCCCAGCTGTAGAGACAACACTTACCAGAGTTCTGACCTCTCTCCCCGGACTCCTGGGTAAGTGTGGGGTGGGTGTTTCTGTTGGGGTGAGTAGCCCTAAAATAGTCAGTGCCCAGTCATGGGTCCTTAGAGGGTATGTGGAGCTGAACTGAGCAGGGGCCAGCACTAAGGAAGCGCTTCAAAGCCAGGGGTCACCCGTGTGGGGACCTCAGCATGGCTTTATATGCTTGTCACCCTGTGGGCTCGAGCATAGGCCTGCATCCTTGTCCGGCGCCTGGGCTACGTAGAGACGCCCCACCGTGGCCCCTTCTTTGCCACCAGGTCTCTGTCTGGCCTCCACCACGCGTCAGTCCCAGCTTTGGTGACTTGAGGGCTGCAGCCCCACAAGGCTTGGGGGTTTCCTGGGCCCTCAGAGCCCTCCCGGACAGAGGAGGAATGGCGTGGCTGCGTGGCGGTCCTGTCTGCCTGCTCTTGTGCACCTCCACCAGGCCACCACGCCTTAGCCTCTCTTTCCCAGCAGGGCCCCTCTTTCACAAGTCATTCCTCAGACCTTCCCACTCTCCGCTTTTTTTCCGTTAGGGGCATGTTTGGACACTGGAAGGCCTTTCTGTTTCCCTGTGTATCAGGGCAGTCCTTTCACTCCTTTGAAAAAAGGGGTCTTTATGAATCAGTGGTCTTATGTCTGGGGCTTGAGAGAGAGCCTGAGGGGGTTAGAAGAACTCCTGGGTCAAGCCTGGAGCAGTGTGCCACGGCCTGGGGTGGGGATCTGCGCTGGCCTTGGTCCTGGGTGAGGAGAAGGGGGTCTTGGACCTGTGCTTTTAGGCAGGCCTGTGATTGCCGAGATTGAGGCTCCAGGGCCTGCCTGAAAGGGACTGTTCTCCGCGGAGAGGACAAGGTGAGCAAGCGGGCCTGCAGCTCCCTCGCCCTCCATTTGGATTCACCCTCTACCCCTTCAGTAATTCCTGATGGGAAGGACACCTGTTCTGTTGGTGTGGCCTGTGTGGTGGCTCTTGGCTCTAGCTGTGACTCTGGTCTTGGAGAGCTGAGTTCAGAGGCTGTTGTGTTGGCTCCAGGCCCCAGAGGCCTGTCGTCTCACTCGGTGCTCCTTGGTGACCCAGCACCCTGCTCTCCTCCTGAGCCCAGCGTGGGGATTGCAGGAAGTTCCCTCGTCTGTCCCTGCTGGAGGACTAAGCCTGCAGCAGTCACCACCCCAGCCCCTTCTTCAGATTGGCTCAGAGAAACCTCGGCAAGATTGTTGAACAATTAGACGATTTTCAGAAACCCAAATTCCCTTGGGTTCAGGGGCTATGTTTAGAACCCAGAGTTTCCTCTGGTTGGACTCCAGGCCGGAACCCTAAATTACAGGGCAGGTAAGGCTGTAGTATGGCTGCTCGGAGAATATGTGTGGGGAAGACGCTACCAGGTTTCTTTCCGAGCCTTGGTCAGAGTCAGTGGCCTTTTTGCACTGGCAAACCCTGTCAGCTCTACCTTGCCCCATGCTTTCCTTGCCAGGGCCATGCTTAACAAACAGGGACCCGGGCAGGCATGGCACCTCTCAGCTCTCCAGGGGGCAGACTGCCAGAGCCACAGGCCCCTAGGAGAAGACTGAGCCCATCTTTTTTTTCTTTCTTTCTTTCTTTTTTTTTTTTTTTTTTTGCTTTTTGGGTCAGACCCGCAACGCTTAGGGGTTACTCCTGACTCTGCACTCAGGAACTACTCCTGAGTAGTGCTCAGGTGGTGCTCAGGGGGACCATATGGGATGCTGGGCATCGAGCCATGGATGGCTGCATGCAAGGCAAATGCCCTACCTGCTGTGTTATCACTCTGGCACCATCGTAGGCTGCTTAATTGACTCTTCCAGCTCTGCCTTTGGCCCTGGTTTAGAGACAGGGACCTGTTTTGATGTGTCAAGTGGCCACCTTGGAGGTCTCCTCTTGGGCTGGATGCAACCAACCCCCAGCCTTTTCCCCCTCTCCAGCCAGACACAAGCCATGAACCGATTGCTGAGTGCCTTATCCATGACAGAGTATGTTTCCAGAGCAGGCCAGGCAGGGGCAAGGTCCATTGTTAGAAATTAAGAGAAAAGGAGAAAGTTCTACCACAAGCAGGTGCTAATAATTAACCACCACCACCTCACCCCATCCTCCCCAAGAGGGTGGCATCTGTTTAGGAGGTTCATGCCATCTCTGAGGAACATTCCAGGCACTGCTGGCTGCTGACCAAGTGTGTGCGGGCCTTGCTTGCTTGTGACCATCCGCTGTGGAGGAACCCACAGTGGCTGAGGTCTGACAGTCCATAGGCTAGTGGCCAGCGGCTGGGAAACCCTGCTGGGGCAGCCGCTGCCCACAGCCCTGACCTGGGAGATGGAGGCTTTGGGGATGGACCTGCGCTAGAACATGACTCTAATCCTTTGTATCCGGAAACCAGTCCACAGACCAGCGAGGGGCCTCCTAAGTGGCACCTGGGGTCTTTAGCCTTGGGTTTTGTGTGCTGTTCCCCAAGGCAAGGTGGTTTTCATCTGAATGGCAACTAACAGTGGTGGCAAGCTCAGGCAGTATCCTGTGAGGGGGCAGTGTTTAATGATGCTCCGCTTTGTTTGGGGGCCACTTGCAGCAGAGCTGGAGGCTGGGGGTTACTCCCCGCTGTGTTTGAGCTTTCGTCTGGCAGTGCTCAGGAGACCATGCGGTGCCAGGGTTTGCCCCAGGGCATGTGCTCCCGCCTTTGCGCCATCTCACCAGCCCAGGGGCAATGTTTACTGTTGACTGATTTTCAGCTGCGGGTCCAGGAACCAGTGCCATTCCATAGAGATTTCCTCTTGGTTTGTGAAAACATTTTGCCATTTATGTTTGCTTGTCACCTTTATATGTTCTTCGGTGAAGTATCTTTTAAAATATTTTTCCTATTTTAATTGGGTTGTTTGTTTTTTCATTGAGTTTTCACAATTCTTTGTAGATTCTGGTTCTAAGTTCTTTTGTGGACTTTTGCTAGTGATGTTCAGGGACTGCTGAACGGTTCTGTGCTTCGGAGGGACCGTGCAGTGCTAGGGGTCAAGCCTGGGCCTCCTGAAAACAAAGCATGCAAGCAGCCTGTTGAGCTGTTCCTATAATTCAGAAGAAAAAATTGCACCCATGTTATAGTTTCAGGTTTTGTGTTTAGGTTTATGATCCAGTTTGAGCTACTTTTTGGAAATGATGTTGGGTCAAGTGCCAAAGGTCATTAATTTGCATGTGAATGTATACTCATTCCAGCAATTGTTAAAAAATACTGAATTTGTTTTCTCTGATAACTTGTTTATATGTCTTTGTTTAGAAAGTAATTGATCAGGAGGCCTTAACGATAGTACATTGGCTAAGATATTTATTTGCCTTGCATGAGGACTATCTGGGTTTGATCCCTGGCATCCTATATGGTCCCCCCAAATACCACCAGGAGTAATTCCTAAATCAGAGCCAGGAGAAACCCCTGAGCACTGCCAGATGTGACCCCAAAATAAAATGAAATAAGATTAAATTAAATTAGTTGACCAAGAATCTGTAGGCCTGTTTCTTCCATTGATACCAATACTGTGCTGTCTTTATTGCTCTAACTTCAGTCGGAGAATGTGAATCCTCTGATTTTGTTATGTCCCACTCCCTACCCCTACCACTTTCCTATATTGTTGCTGTGGTTTTGAGGTACAGCGGTCAGGCACCTGGCTGTGGTGTGTGGGTCACACACATTTGTTGTGGTGCCTGGGCCGGTGGCCAGGGAGCTCAGCAGCGAGCGAGAGCAGTGACAAGCCTCCGCACCAACCACTGAGCTACATCCTGCCATCCACGAATTTTGTTCGAAAGTTTTTTGGCTTCTCTAGTTCCTCTGTTTTTTTTTTTTCCTTTTCTCTCTAGTTCCTCTGTTTTCCCATATACATTTTATAGTCATGGGTGAGAGAGATAGTACAGGGGGAACAGCCGACTCTGGTTTGATTCCTAAGCATAGCCTCCTAATCATGCCAGGATTGGCCCCTGCGGATAGAGGCGCATGGAACACCGTTGGATATAACCCCAACACCCCACTCCGCACACCAAATAATGAACTTTACGGTCAGCTTCTTAATTCCTATCATTTCAGGAAGAAGTGAAATAGGGACATTGGCTCTTCAGTCCACGCTGGTATGTTTCTTCATGGAGGCTGGGTTTTGAGTTTTCTCTTCCCTCCCTCCTTCCCTCTCTTCCCCACTCTTTGCATTCTTCTCCTCCTCTCTTCTTTCTTTCATTTTTGGGCCATACCCAGCAGTGCTCTGGGCCATTCTTTTCTCTATGTTCAGGAGTGGCCCCTGCTGGAGTTCAAAGAACATTCTGTGGTGCCAGGGACTTAAAATGGAAAGGCAAGATACAAGTCATGTATCCAAGGGGCTGGAGCAAAAGCACAGCGGGTAGGGTATTTGTATTGCACACAGCTGACCCTGGTTCCATCTCTGGCATCCCATAGGGTCCTCTGAGCACCGCCAGGAGTAATTCCTGAGTGCTGAGCCTGGAGTAATCCCTGAGCATTGCCGGGTGTGACCCAAAAATCAAAAATAATAATAACAATAATAAATAAGTAAACAAATCCTATGATAGGTGTCTTTACTAAAGACAGTGTAGAAGGCCATGAAAATGCAGCACAGGGGCCGGAGCGATAGTCCAGCGGGTAGGGCGTTTGCCTTGCACGCAGCCGGCCCATGCCGGCCCGGGTTCGATCCCTGGCATCCCATATGGCTCCCCGAGCACTGCCAGGAGTAGTTCCTGAGTGCAGAGCCAGGAGAAACCCCTGAGCATTGCTGGGTGTGACCCAAAAAGAAAAAGAAAGAAAAGAAAGAAAGAAAAAGAAAATGCAGCACAGACTGGAGTTACACAGCCCAGAGCCAGGAAGCTGGAGCCGTGATTGCTGGCAGAGGCAAGGAAGTGTTCTTCAAGTGTCAGGAGTATGGGGGCTCGAAGGGCAGTGACCTGGCATAGTCGTTAGCTCCAGATACAGTTCCCTAAGCATCATTGGGTGTGGCCCACCCCTGAAAAAACAAAAGGGTAAAAGCCTTTAGACTTGGTTGGGGCTGGAGCAATAGCACAGTAAGTAGGGTGTTTGCCTTGCATGCGGCCAACTTGGTTCGATCCCGGATCCCCGGCATCCCATATGGTCCCCTGAGTACCACCAGCAGTAATTCCTAAGCAAAGAGCCAGGAGTAACCCCTCAGCATCGCTGGGTGTTACCCAAAAAACAATACAAAACAAAAACCCAAAAAATAGAAATGGAGAAATATGGAGCTGGAGTGATAGCACAGGGGTAGGGCGTTTGCCTCGCATGCAGCTGACCTGGGTTCAATCCCTGGCATCCCGTATGGTCCCCCATGCACTGCTACAAGTAGTTCCTGAGCGTAGAGCCAGGGAGAAACCCCTGGGCATCGCTGGGTGTGACCAAAAAGCAAAAAAAAATTAATAAATAAAATTACAAAAGAAATGGAGAACTACTTTTTTTCCCCCTTTCCAAACAGAAGCTGAGGAAACTCTTGCACTGTAAGAATGCCACTTGTCGGGACTAGAGCAGTAGTAAGAGTGGGAAGGGCGTTTGGCTTGCAAACCCTGCTGTGGGTTTGATCCCAGCACCCATATTGTCCCCTGAAACCCTGCCAGGAGAAAGTCCTGAGTAATGCTGAATGTGACCCAAAAGAATCAATAAATAAAACCAAACAACAGAAAGCTGCTGCTCTTGATATTTCAGTCAGATGTGTAAGATCAATTCGATGTTGTCTCACAGTTTATGGATACTCTACTGCTCCCTCCCCAGTTATATTCACTTTTAAGGAATTTATCTCTCTTCCCCCCTGCCCCCCAGCTTTTGGGACACCCCTAGCAGTGCTCAGGGCCTGCTCCTTGTTTTCTACTCAGGGATCATTCCTGGTGGGGCTCGGAACCATATGAGATGCTGGGGATTGAGCCCAGGTCAGCCACATGCAAGGCCAGTGCCCTGCGCACTGTAATTTCTCTAGCAAGCCTTTCCACTGACTCTTGTCATTTCTCCTCTCTGCTGAAACGCGTATCTGTTGTTGTGCAGTCCAGATTTTCTTCTAAATTTTTTTAATTGAGACTCTGTGATGTATAGTACTGCCTTTTTGTTTGGGGGCCACTCTTGACAATCTCAGGGGTTACTCCTGACTCTGCACTCAGGAATCACTCCTAGCAGTATTGGGAACCATATGGGATAGCGGGATTAAACCTGGGTCTACTGCATGCAAGGCAAGCACCTACCTGCTGTACTCTCTCTGGCCCTTTTTTTTTTGGTTTGGTTTGGGGGCTACTGGCTGGGTGCTTGAATGTTACCCCTAGAGGTGCGCCAGGTCTATGCAGTGCTGGGGTTGAACCTGGGGTTCCTGCATGCAGAAGGCATGCGTCAATTGAGCTGAATCCTCGGCGAGACAAGGCAGGGAGTCATAGATCATCAGTCTTCTTGTTAGAACGAGAGTCATGTGTTTGCTGTAGATTGCTGTAATCTGGGTTAGTGCTCAATACCTGCATCTGAATGAAAAAGTGAGGCCAGGTCAGTCAGGTGGGAAGCCACTCCCAGGTGGTTGACTCTTGTCCCAGGCTGACATACGTGCAAGCTGTCTGGGTTTACAGGGACCATCCCCAGCAGTACTTGTGTGCTTGGACTCTTGGGAGCCCCCAGGGCTACATCTGGTAGTATTCAAGGGCCCATGCAATACTAGGGATCAGACTCAGGGCACATGTTGGGCATGTGGTTGCTACTTTAAGGTACCCTTCATCCCTTAAAAAAAAAAAAAAAGATATTAGACTATTTAGTGGTCCAGGGCTGCCTTGCATGCAGCTGGCCTATGCCGGCCCGGTTCGATCCCCGGCATCCCATATGGTCCCCTGAGCACCGCCAGGAGTAATTCCTGAGTGTACAGCCAGGAGTAACCCCTGAGCGTCGCCGGGTGTGACCCAAAAAGCAAAAAAAAAAAAAAATTAGTACTTGATTTTTGGGGCCAGAGCGATAGCCCAGCAGGTAGGGCGTTTGCCTTGCACGCGGCCGGCCCATGCCGGCCCGGTTTGATCCCCGGTATCCCATATGGTCCCCCGAGCAATGCCAGGAATAATTCCTGAGTGCAGAGCCAGGAGTAACCCCTGAGCATCGCTGGGTGTGACCAAAAAAGCAAAAAAAAAATAATAATAATTAAAAAAAAATAGACTATTTAGGGGTCTGGAGATACTCTCCAGACCAGTGGGTAGATATCTCTCTAGTCCAGTGCGTAGAATGTTTGCCTTGCACACACGCAGTTGACCCAGGTTCAATTCCTGGCATCCCATATGGTCCTCCCAAGCACAGCCAGGAGTAATTCCTCAGTGCAGAGCCAGGAGTGACTCTGAGCATTGCAGGGTGTGACCCTAAAGCAAAAAATAGATAGATGGATGGATGGATGGATGGATGGATGGATGGATGGATGGATGGATGGATGGATGGATGGATGGATGGATGGATGGATGGATGGATGGATGGATGGATGGATGGATGGATGGATGGATGGATGGATGGATGGATGGATGGATGGATGGATGGATGGATGGATGGATAGATAGGATGAATAAATAAAATAATATTTTGCAGGGGGTGAATATTTAAGGGTTGGGCCATATCCAGCATTACTCAGGGACTGTTGCTGACTCTGCTCACTGACCACACATAGTGCCAGATATCAAATCCAGATCTCTGCCTGCAAGGCAAATGCTTTAACTAAGCCCTGTATGACTCTCCAGACTTGAAATGTTTTTATAATGAAATGTCATGGGGTTGACACAGTGCGCTTAAGTGACTGAGCTTCTGCTTCTGCCACCAATGTTTATACAAACCCTGCCCTGCTGTTGGTGACGTGCCAAGTTCTGGTGGCAGATGACAAACTGCCACGAGAAACAGGGCGGGCAGATTAACCTGCTGTGAGCCCAGGCCCCGCACCACAGTGGGGTTCAGGGGGGACATGTACAGCCCCAGTGAGAGCTTCAGAGTTCCGTAGATTCCCCTGTTCTGGGCTTCGGCTTCCTTGCCCCTTCTGCCATTGAGAGGCTTTGTGGCCTTGTAAGTTGAAAGCTGCCGATGGTGCGGCTATGGGTGTGATGAATCTTGGGCCACTCTGGGATTTCACTCAGGAGATGCCCGCCTGAGAGCCACCAGGGGAGCCTGTTGCCCCTTTGACCTAAGTAGGCTCTCGCCAGCTCCGCCGCTCTCCGTCCTCCCTGCCTGCCTCATCGTCCTCTCAGTCCTCCTCGTCCTCTCTGCTGCATCGCCAAGTGTGTATGCACATGCTTGTTTGTGTGTTCATGCCTGTGTGTGCCTGTGTGTGTGCATGCCTGTGTGTGCATGCCTGTGGCTGTGTGTGCATGCCTGTGTGTGCATGCCTGTGTGTGCCTCTGTGTGTGCCTATATGCCTCTGTGTGTGCATGTGTGTGCATGCCTGTGTGTGCATGCCTGTGTGTGCCTCTATGCCTCTGTGTGTGCATGTGTGTGTGTCATGCCTGTGTGTGCATGCCTGTGTGCGCCTCTGTGTGTGCCTATATGCCTCTGTGTGTGCATGTGTGTGGCATGCCTGTGTGTGCATGCCTGTGTGTGCCTCTATGCCTCTGTGTGTGCATGTGTGTGCATGTATGTGCCTACATGCCTGTGTGTATGCATGTGTGTGCCTGCGTGTCTGTGTGTGCATGCCTGTATGTGCATTTCTCTGTGTGTGCATGCATACCTCTGTGTGCGCCATGTCTGTGTGTGTGCCTGTGTGTGTGTGTGCATCATGTCTGTGTGTGTGTGCATGTGTGGCTGCCTGTGCTCCATGTAGGACACTTGGCCCCGGACAGTGTTTTTCCTCACAGGAATGGCTCCATAGTGGACGTGTCTCTGGTAGGTGGCACGTGTTGGTGGAGGTTCTGTGCTCTACTCAGGACTGTGCACACTGCATGCCAGGGTGGGTAGGTAGGGGAGTGGTGTCATGTGTGTTTGGTCCAGGGCTCTGCGGTGGGTAGCATGAGGGGCTTAAAGCCTTCTGACTCCTGAAGCACAGAATTAGGACTAGCCCCAGCAATGCTGGGTATGTGGCCCCAAACTTGGTGGGGGTGGGGAGGAAGCCTGGGCCTCAGGTATGGCTGTTTCTGTGTTTTTGTGTTACCTCATCAAATAGAGCACGCCCAAGGAAGGAGGTGCCAGGGCAGAGACGGTCCAAGGCTTAAGGAGCAGACCTGGCATACTTGGCACCAGCTCTGGCTTGCCTGGGTACAGCTGTGGACATGGCCTGTATGCAGTATGGCCCCTGAATCCCTGGGGCTCTACCTCACAGCCAAAGAAATGACTCAAAGGGTAGAGCCCATGCTCTGCATGTGCGAGGTTCCAGGTTCAGTTCCTGGCCCTGGATGGTCCCTGGAATACCACCAGGAGCAACCCCTGAGCACTTCCAGGTGTGGCAAAAGAAAGACATTTCAAAACCAAACCTGGGCATCTGCTGCCCGTGGCCATGGAAGCTTCAAGAACCCCACCCTGTGAAACACTGCTAGAGCTTCTTGGGTCCAGAACCTGCCTGTGTGGAGAGCAGTGGCTGACTTGGCAGGGGGACACACACACTGCTCTAGAATGAGCCCCCTTAGGGAAATACCTTTCCTCGATTGTTTGTGCTCTTGGGTATTGATGGATCTTAGGTAAAGACCCCGCTGGCACCTCTAGCCTTGCCCAGAGTCCTGTCTGAACAGGGGGTCCTGACTCCCACCAGCCAGCTGACCAGGATAGTCATAGAAGTCTCTGTTGCCTGGGAATCCACGCCAGGGCAGCCCTGAACAGCCCCTCAGGTGTGGACCACACCTCCAGGGAAGGCAGGAGAGAAGTTTCTCAATGTGTGTTTCCAGTGGGACAGACATTGAGCTAAGATGAAGGAGGTGACCTCACATCCAGGCTGGTTCCAGCTATCTGGATCCCCCTAAATGCTACTGAAGGGTTCAGGTCAAGAGGGCTCATGCCACATGGTGATCTGGCAGCCAGCACTACCTCCTTGGGGGTCTGTGCCAGCCCATCTAGGGCACTCACTGGCCTCTTCCTGACCCCAAGCACTGCCAGGTGCTTTGACTCTGTTCAAAGAGGAAGTGCTGGGGGGCCAGAGTGATAGTCCGTGGGTAGGGCATTTGCCTTGCACATGACCAACCCGGGTTCAATCCCGACATCCCATATGGTCCCCTGAGCACCACCAGGAGTAATTCCTGAGTGCAGGGCCAGGAGTAACCCCTGAGCATTGCCAAGTGTGACCCAAATAGCAAAAAAAAAAAAAAGGAACTGCTGGGGCCAGAGCGATAGAGCGATAGCACAGCGGGCAGGGCATTTGCCTTGCATGCAGCCAACCAGGGTTCTATCCTCAGCATCCCATATGATCCCTCGAGCACCACCAGGAGTCATTCCTGAGTGCAGAGCCAGGAGTAACTCCTGAGCATCACCGGTGTGACCCCAAAAAGAAAAAACAAACAATAAAAACATGGTGGAAGGACTGGAAGGGGCTGCGTGCCGGACGTGGGAGCACCACGCACTCCTGTTTCTTGCCCACATTTGGAACTCATTTTCCTCAAGTTTGCTGGTGGTGGTTTTCCACTTAATCCTTCTGCGTGTCTTTCCTGTCCCACCGTCTCTCCAAGCACAGCCTTGAGACTGAGGGGCCTCTCTTCATTGTCTTTAGCCAGAAATGGATCTCCCGAGGCAGCAGGCAGGAGCGTGAGTCAGGAGTCGGTGCAGAGCCAGCCCCGGGAGCCTGTGGCGTGCATGCCGCAGACGCTGACCAACACGCTGGAGCACATAGTGAGCCAGCTGGACGTCCTCACCCAGGTAGGCTGGGCCGCAAGCTCACCCGCTGCCTGCTTGGCCTGGATCTTGGCCCATTTGAAGTGGCCGGAATGTGCTGGGTTGTTGAAGAACATAATCCTCGGGACCAGAGAGATAGTACAGCGGGGAGGGTGTCTCCTTTGCGCTTGGCCAACCCAGGTTTGACCCCAGAATCAGTAAGGTACCCTGAGCATCACAGGTGTCTCCAGAAAACAACAAGAACATAACTATAACAGACCTGCTTTCTAGCCCAGAGCAGTAAAATAGCAGCGCCCCCTGGATCCTGGCTTTCAGCACCACATGGGCCCGGCATTGGATACTCCCCAGGGTACATGCCCCTCTGCCCCCATACTGACTGAGTCTCAGCAGAACTTGGAGAGAGACACTGTGTATTTGGAACACCTTTGTCTGAGGGGCTCTTGGAATGCGGCAGTGAGGCCACACACCCGAGAGCTTGGCTCTGGGTTTGAGCTGGCCCAGCTCCTTAGCCTCTGAGTGACTGTGGAACTATCCCTGGGCCCACCACACCCTGCTGTGTTTCTGTGAAGTGCCAGGCCACAGGTAGGAGAATCTGTGCCAGGGCCTACCCAGGCCTGGCCCTGTCCTGTGGCTGCTCAGTGACCATTAGTGTCCCATGGCTGGTAGAGGCAGGGGCACCCCCTCGGAGTACCCTCAGGCAGCCCCAAACATACTTGAGTAAGAGCAAAGAACCCAGTGAGGTAGCAACTTGCATAGGCGTGCGGGGGTGGGGGGGGGGGGTCTCACCTGGGTTGGGGGGCACGGTTCTGGCAGAGGGAGCAGCCTGCAGGTCTGAGTGTCCAGAGCATACCAAGACCATGAGTGAAACCCAACCTGGAGACACCAGGCATGGGGGTGAGGTGGTGGTGGTAGGGTGGCCCGAGATTTGTCGGACCTCAGGCTCCTCAGGGTGCTGGGTACAGATCCCCTTTGTGAGCCAGCTCCTGGGCAGAGGGAGGCGGCAAGAGGGGTGCCGGGCCCCTGGGAGTCTGGGTGAAATGGAGCTGTAGGGGGAGGCCCGTCTCCTACCTCTGGAAATCTCCACTTCATGCCTCTCAGCTGGGCCCATGTACCGCGGGACCCCAAAGGAAGCCCTGAGGGAAAAGTCAGGGGTTAGGGGAGGGGACACATTGGGCAGGCATCTCTGCCAGCCTGTGAACCCCCAGAAGGCACATCCTGAGTGAGCCACAAGCAGTGAGCAAAGACCCAGAAGAAGTCCCCCAGCTCCAGCCCGGCAGGAACTGCTGAGCCTGCTGCATGCGCCCCACAGCCAGCAAGACAGAGCGCAGGGGAGGTGGAATCAATTAGAACTTTGTGGGATAAAATTGGAAATTGAGTCTGAGAGGATGGTTAAAAAATAGCTTCACTGGATCCAGAGGAGTATAATACCAAAAAACATTTCCCGGCACTGTGTTTCCAGGGGGAAAGGGGAAGGTTTTGTTATGTGTTTGCAGGGAGGAGTGTGATAGTAACTCTGTGTGAAACCCGTGTCACAGAGCGAAGGAGAAGGCTTGCTTGCGCCCGTGGATTGGGGTCTGGTGTCTGGGGCGTCCTTGTTTCGCCAGTGGCGGCTCCCCAGCCCTCACCCCTGCAGCAGTCGTCCGGTCCCTGTCCCTCAGAATGTGGGTCACCCTCTGGGACCTGCTCATCTGAGAAAATGTGGGCACCTCAGCTAACGGCTTAGCTGCCCCCCCATTTGGCCTGTCAGAGGCACCTGTGTGCCCCTTGGCTTGACCCCTCTGCACTGAGATTTGGAGTGCTGGCCAGGGTGCTTCGGGGACTGGAGGCCGCCTCCGCCTCTCGTGAGACCACTGTGGCTGGGAGCACTACCTCCTAGGGAGTGCGGGGGCCTGTCTTCTCCCCAGTGGGGGCTCAGTGGCTTCTTCTTCTTCTTTTTTTTTTTTTTTGCTTTTTTGGGTGCACCTGGCAATACTCAGGGGTTACTCCTGGCTCTGCACTTAGGAATTACGCACTCAGGAATTACTCCTGGCGGTGCTCAGGGACCATATGGGATGCCGGGAATCGAACCCCGGTCGGCCACGTGCAAGGCAAGCGCCCCTACCCGCTGGGCTATAGCTCCGCCCCTCAGTGGCTTCTGAGCCGCCGCGTTGTCTGCCAGTGCTGCCCCGCGATCCCGATGTGGCCCTATGCTGTCCCAGACACGTGCTGTGCTCTCCTCCACCTGCCATACACGCCCCACAGGAATGTCACCCTCAAGGGACCTGCCTTCCGGCCTGCAGAGCTCTTCCAGGGGGCCACTGGGGACAGGCCAGGGATGATTGCCGAGGTGACATGAGCGGGGTGCCCTGGAGCAGAGGCTTCTGTCCTCAGGGCCCATCCAGAGCCTGTTGGCCAGGGATCCATCTGCGGAGGACAGGCCTGGAGATGAGGCACCCCCACTTTTTGCAGTTCAGTGACCCTGAGCAAGTCGTGGCCAGCTTGGTTTGAAATGTAGAACCTGAGCCGAGAACAGCCTCAGGCCACAGACCTCTGTGGAGGTGGGGAGGCGTCCGTGGCTCTGTTGGGCATTGCTCTGGCTGCTCCCCCTCAGGGCTCAGGGACTGCCTGGCCGGGCACCCCGGCATCCCCCACCCCAGGAGCTGGAACTTGTCTGCCAGGACCACCATGCTCAGCCCCCTCTGCAGGGCAGAGGCTTCCCTCCGTGCACACGCAATGTAGGGAGTACTGTGCCCCTGTACTCACGGGGCCATGTGTCCGAGGAGGGGCAGGAGGCCGAGAGGCGCAGGCCAGGCTGGGGGCTCCCGGGTAGGAAGGCCACACAGCTCTGCCAGGTGCCAGGACCCCATAGTGCAGGCTCCTGGCCAGCCCAAGCAGGTCTGACTCATGTGAGGGTCTGGGGGTCATGTGGACCGGGACATAGCAACAGTGTTTCCAGGCTCAAACCCACTTAGGCACATCTCCGCCGCACTGGATGGGAAGAACTTAAAAGCATGTTTCTGGGTCAGAGAGGGGGGTTGCTCAGAGACCCTGGAAATCAAAGTGTCTCTAGGGCTCAGGGCAGCTTGTGAAACCCAGACCTTTACTTCCTGAGTTGAGATTCTGCTATTCTGGGCTTTTTAAGAATCTGGTTGTGGTTTTCTTTTGAGTGATGGGGGTGTGGCAGGCACACTCAGTTTACACTCGGGTTTCACTCCTGGCTCTGTGCTTCTGGATCACTATTGGTGATGCTTAAACTATGTGTGAAGCTGGGGATGGAACTGGGGCCAGCTGAGTGAAGGCAAGCTCCTCCCCGTGGTGCTCACTGTCTCTTTCCAAGTCTTTCCCCCAAGTTGTGCTTTGTTTTTGTTTCTTTTTTTCTTTTTTTTTTTTCTTTTTTTGGGTCACACCCGGCGAAGCTCAGGGGTTACTCCTGGCTCTGCACTCAGGAATTACTCCTGGCAGTGCTCGGGGACCATATGGGATGCCGGGATTGAACCCAGGCCGGCACAGGCCAGCCGCGTGCAAGGCAAACACCCTACCCGCTGGGCTGTTGCTCCAGCTCCGACACATGCAGTTTGATGGGGAAGTAGGCTTTGGAAGAACCCAGCAGGTCTGGCTTCACATCACTTGGGGGGTTGCTTTAGAAAGTCTGTAGAGTGAGGGTCATGTGTCCTGCTGGTGGCTGGCTGAGCCTACGCTGTCCAGGAATTTCCTTCCTCCTCACATGCTTCTTCCCTCTGATGCCCTGAAACTAGGCCATGCCAGCTGCAAGATGGCACCAGAGCTTTGTGGAGCCTGGTCCATGCAGCCTGGCGCCTCGTTGGGATGCCACCTGGTATCCTGAGTCCAGTCCACTGTAGGCAGAGATTCTGTAGACCAGCCCCAACTTGTTGGCTGCAGAGTTTTAGGAGTACTTGGGGATAACTATCAAAAAGTTCAGCTGCAAGTCGAGCTGGACCTTCCTGAACGGGAAGGCCACAAGGCCCTGCTCTTGTGTGTCCATGAGCCAGCAGCCAGGCCGTGAGGTCACAGCAGCGGACACGTCCTCTGGCCCCAGCCCATTGCAGGGGCTTCACGGTTCTCTCATGTGCACCACCTGGACTTCATGTTCTGAGCAGCCGTGCGGAGCAGGAGTCCCCACCTCAGTCTCACAGCTGCTCTGCCCAGCCCACACACCCCACGTTGGGCTTTGAGAGCCAGTGCCCCCATTCAGCGACCACATCCCCTTGGCAGGCACTATTGGATCCCATCCTCCTTTTGGAAGGGGAACAGTCATGTGCAAAGGCTGTTGGGAAGCTGTTGGTTAAGTAAGTGGCTGTATTGGGCCAGGACCTGCTGTTTGGGAAAGTGCTGCGCTGTGGCCAAACTCTCCAAGGAGCGGCAGGGGATGCTCTAGGGCAGACGTGGACTTTCTGTGGCCTCTAACTCCAGATGAGTCTCAGGTACGCTTTGGAGCTGCCAGGAACTCTAGTGGTCCATCTAGGGAGAGAGGGAGGGGGAGAGAACACGTCTTTTATTCTAGCGATGGGGGTACAGTGCTGTGCAGGCTGATGGAGTCAGGGATGTGGAGGCTTTGGGTGGGCGTCAGTCTGGGTTAGAGCCTTCAAAGATGAGCACTTCCTGCAGCAGCCGCTCTTGGGATTGGGGTGTGGTGGTGTATGTGTGTGTGTGGAAAATGCATTTCCCAACAGTGGGCTTTAGATTTTTCTTTGGGAGACTTTTTGTTCCTCAAAACCTTTTTGGACACTTTCAGAAGCTGCTCAAGGTGCTGGAGCGATAGTCCATTGGGGGAGACCATTTGCCTTGCATGCGGCCAACCCGGGTTCGATTCCCTGGCATCCCATATGGTCCCCCATGCACCACCAGCAGTAATTCCTCAGTGCAGAGCCAGGAATAACCCCGAGCAGTGCTTGGTGTGACCCAAAAAATTAAAAAAAAATCTGCTCAAGCTGAGGTTCTGCTTGCGTGTGCTGTGGCCTCGTGTACCTCCACATGGGCTGCTCTCCTGGCAGAGGCCTTTCCCCAGCCCTGCTGCCAGCTCTCCCGCCAGAGAGGACACACCTGTCCTGCGGCTGTCCTGCTCTTTGGGGTCACACCCGGCAATGCTCAGGGGTTTCTCCTGGCTCTGCACTCAGGAATCACTCCTGGCGGTGCTCGGGGGACCATATGGGATGTCAAGGATCGAACCTGGGTCGGCACAGGCCGGCCGCATGTAAGGCAAACGCCCTACCCGCTGGACTATCGCTCCAGCCCCTGTCCTGGTCACTCTCGCATGGGGCCTACCCCAGTCGTTTCCCAAAATACCATGTCCTAACCTCAGAGGCTTGTGGGATTGAGAGGAAAAACCGGGAATCTGTTCTTTGCCTGGCTTCGCCTCTTTCTTTCAGTGAGGACTGGGGATGCTTGGCTTCCTTCTCTGTGGAAGGGCCTCTGGCACTGACCAGCTGTCTCTCACGTGGGGGGGCGGGCCACAGCAGAGGCCACAGAGGCCAGCAGTTTGGAGGAATCAAGACTTCCGGTTGGGCCTTCACTCCCCACGTTGCTGTGCATGCCCGGCCCCAGCTGTCTGCTTAGGGTCAGGTTCTCACGGGTGTGCATGCAGAGGCCTGGGCCTGGGTGCTCTCGCTGTGCATGTTCTTGTGGGTGCTGCCCAGCAATTCCTTTTGGCAGAGGTGGGAGGCTGGCCCTCGAGCAGGGAAGCTGTTCTCAGCTCGTGTCCCGCCCGACCTCACCTGCCTCCACAGAGTCCTGAGTGAGAGTGGTGTGGGGGATGATTCTGGGACTCAGCCAGGGAGGCTGTCGGGAGGGGCCCAGGTTCAGTAGTGGCTTGGTGGTTTTCCTAAGGAAAACCACAGCAAAGTATTTTTGTTATTTTTTTGTTTTTAACTTCAGTTTCTCATCTTGCTGCTTTTTAAAAATACCAAGTCATGAAATTTCTGTTCCATGGTTCACACCCCCAGTCCCCACACCCTGTCCCCCAGTGGCCCCTGGCACCCATGCTTGGGACTGACCACAACAATGCTGATGTCATGCCCAGGTGCCCAGGGCCCACTGGGGCTTCAGCGCCCCAAGACTAGAACCCACTTTGGGGTGGGGGAAGCAGACAGCTCCCCTGCCTTGCTGGCTCAAGTCTCTTTCACTCAGTTTATTACAAATGCAGGCTGTTGTGCTGCTGACCTGACGTGGCAAGGCGGAGGGTCCATTTGATTTGGGTAGCTGGAGGAAGTGGCCCATTGCTGTCCTCGTCCAGCTCACCCCACCCAGCAGCTCCCCAGAGGGTCTGCTCGAGGCGGCGTCTTGACCCAGGCTAGTGGGAGGGGCTGAGACCTAAAGTCCACTCCAGGGCTCTGAGCATCCCTTTCTCCTGACAGCAGCTGGTGTTTGTGGAAACAGACTCCAGAACTTAAAGCACTTTCCCCTCTCCTGGCCACCAGCCTGCCCAGGGGCTCCCAGACTGAAATTGTTGGGAAGGTGTGAGGGTGCAAAGAGCTCTTTGTACCCTCTTACTGCCGCAGCCCCTGACTGAGATGCATCTGGCCTCCTCTCTGCTCTCACTGGGGGCTTGCTGCTGTGTCCACAGACTGTCCACAGGGCAGTCCACCTCACACACCAGCCTGCTTGTCCCCAGAGTCCGTTCAGCCGCCACCCCTTTTTATTTTATTCTATTTTTTTTTGTTTTGGGGACCACACCTGACAGTGCTCGGGTTACTCCTGGCTCTAAGGCATTTGGGGTGCCAGGGATCCAGCCCAGCCTGGCTGCTTGCAAAGCAAACACGCTCCCCGCTGTGCTATCACTCCGGCCCCAGCTGTCAACCTCTTTGTGGACATCCGAGAGCAGCGCTTTGGTCACAGTCAGATTGAGGACATCCTGAGTCTGAGCCACTGGGTTTAGAGACCAGAGACTTGTTTTCCTTTGGTTAAGAGTTGCTTCCGAGGGACCTGGGACTCGGGACGTGGGACTCTGGTCTGTGCCAGATGCACTTGGGGTCTGACTGAAGCTGACTGCAAAGAGGCGGGCCCTGGCCCTCCTCCAACCCCGTTGCTCATTTTTGGCATTTTGTCTGCTGGCAACACTCAGAGAAGGGGGAAGGGGAGGGAGGCGGGGCTGGATGGCAGCCCCCATCTTCTGTCCCATCTGTGGCTGTGGCCCGAAGCAGCCTCTCGCCAAGGAAGCTGCAGATTGGAGGCCCCCGCTCACCAGATGGGCCCGCGTGGCTGTGGTTACTGCTGAGGCTCGGGAATGCTCCTGGTTAGATAAGATTTCTCTCATGAGGCCCCAGCCTGGCGGGTAGGGCTGGGCAGCGAGACGCCCAAGAGGGGACATCTTGTGAGACTGATTCTGGACTCACCCAGTAACTCCAGGTGTTTCACTTCTGCCCCAGCCTCCAAGGGCGGCACAAGCAGAGGTTACAGGACAGTCTCTCTTTCCTCGGGCTGTGCCAAGCAGCCCCAGGTACCAGGGTCTCCTGGCACACTCCCCAGAAGCATTGCTGGCACAGGGCCAGGCAGCGGGGAAGGCCTGCCTGAAGGGGGCTGTGCCACAGCGGCCGCAGCTGGGGGAAGCACGAGAGCGAAAGTGTGGAGCTCAGCAGGGAAGTTTATGTGGGGGTGCAGCTCTCTGACCCCTGTTGGAAGCTCAGCAGGGAAGTTCATGTGCGGAGTGCAGCTCTCTGACTCCGGTCTGGGCCCAGCTGATGACTGCAGAAAACTGGCCTGTGTGAGAGGCCAGAGATTTTAGCCACATCTCCCCGACCCAAGAGGACCGGGGCTGTGAGCCTTGAGGGGTCCTGCTGGCCAGGGCACGGTCTGACTTGTCCTGCTGAACTGGGCGTTTCTAGGCCTCTCACCAGCTCCCAAACCCTCCTCTGACGTGGGTCATTTGCACTTCACCAGACCCAGGTAAATGAACAACAGGGATATGGATGGACAGCTGGAAAAGTCCGGTGAGAGGCTGCATTGCGGCTGGCACCCAGGCCAAGGTCCACGCACAGCTCACCCTCGGCCTTGCTCAGACATGCGTGGAGTCGAGTCCAGGAGAGCCTATGGCCGAGCAGGGCCTGGCCACGGGGCGTCCCGCCTGACGGGGCCTTGTCCACGGTGCCAGGAGCGGTCTTGGTGGGGTGCTGCTGGGTAGACCCCTCTGCACCACGTCTCTGGGGGGTGGGCAGGGAGAGGGGCAAGCCGTGTATTTAGAAGGACCTACCACTAGGAAGGTAAATTAGCTGAGACTCCTTAATCCCATGGCTAATCCACCAATAGAAAATAGCGTTTCCTGTACTTCCCAAAGAGTGCTAATCCTCAGTGAGGCAGGCCGACAGAGAAACCCTATATCCCTGAGATAATGTGAAACAGAAACAGGCCTGTGGGCTCCAGGGACAAAAGCTCATTTTATGCTCTTAGCAGCAGACTGGGGTGGGGGTGGGGGTTCCACAGACAGTCTGAGCCCAGGGCCGGGAGAGTTTCTTTCGAGACTGAGTATTTGTGTGCACTGGCTGTGGTGAGCATGGGCACAGGAGCTGGTCAGATATCACTCAGTCTGGGCGGGATCTCTGAAGTCCTACCAAATCAGGCCTGAGGTGCGAAGGAGGAACTGGGTGCTTCCTGCAGGACCAAGAAGTGACTTCTCTTCCAAGGCAGCTGGCTGGCCCCTTCTGCCTGCTTGCCCTCTCCCTCCCCAACCCCTACCCCAAACCTGCTGGGGCCCAGGCCCAGGCCGGATGGGGTAGGGGGTGAAGGGAGTGGTACTGGCCAGCTGGATGGGGCATCCCCAGGAACAGAAAGGTCTGCCCCTGATGGCAGGACCCTGCTGTGGAGTTGAGACTGGGCATATGCAGATTCTGCACCCCCTGGGCTTAGCTGTTGGTCCCTGAGCGAGAAGACAGGCGTGAGTGAGAAGCCCTGTACTTGGGTACTGACACGCCTGCTGTGTGGCCAGTGTTGGCACCTCTTGCTTACAGGCCCGCATACAGTCCACTAGGGACCTGGCAGAGGTGGTTGGGGAGAGAGGTGGTGGGAAGAGCCAGGCTTCCTGTTTCCTGGCAGCTGGCTGGTCTCCTGGGCTCCTGAGCTGTGGCCATGGGCTGGCTGGGGTACCGTTGGAAGACGGGAATCTGAATGTTCGTGTGAAGGCACACACGCAGAACACACATATGTGTGCACACAGACACACGTGCACACACACAGCCTCATACACACACAGACACATGCCGGGTCTACGCGAAGCTGGCAGGAGACCAGGCCAAGCTGGCAGGTCTGGGCCCAGAGCCCCCTTTGTTTTGATGGCTCACAAGACCCCACAGCAAAGCGATTCCCCTTCTAGTGCATCTGGTTTAGATCTCTGGGATCTGAGTGAAGTCAGGATCCTTCCCTGCAGGAAGATTGATTCCACATTGCTCCATCTTTTCAATGAGGCGAAAGGAGAGTGAGACATTACGTGTCGCTGAGTCGGAACCAGGAGCCGCGTGTGCTGCCTGGCACGGGTGCCCTGAAGGTGTGGCCGGGCAGTCGGCCCCGCACTGATGCCCGGGACAGTGGGAGCTCTCTTCCCTCCCGCTGCTCACCTGCTTCCTGTGTCAGGGAGGGGTTCGGCCACCCCCAGTCCTTCTGGGGAGGACGCCTGGGGAGCCCACATCAACCCTAAGCCTGGAAATGATTAAAAGGAACTAACTTGCTGTCACGGGCCCCCATGGGCGATGGCTCACCACCGGCCACCCTCTTTGGGGCCTCATCCAGCCCCATCTGTGCCTGGCCTAGGGCAGTGGAGCTGCCACATGAGCACCAGCTATGGTTGTGTAGATAGAGCATTACAGAAGCCCCTATTCAGGCAGTGGCTCAGGAGTCCCCACGGCAGGTGACTTGCCCATAGCCACTCAGCCAGCTCATGTCAGGTTCAGTTGGGGACCCAGGGCAGAGGCAGTCTTGGGGACCGCATGTGCCACCAGCCTACTGTGCCACCTGAGAGGAAAGCAGGATTGGGCGAGAAGATGGCAGTTACAGGCGCTCAGGTCTGGGGTCCCATGTGAATGCCAAGCCAGCGAGGCTGCCCTTTGCTCCCAGTGAGGGATTGGCCAGGCCCAGGCGTCAGCTCAGAAGCATTGTGGAGAGGAACCGGTGACAAACGCCCTAGAGGAGTCTGTGGGAAGACGAGGCCTGTGATGCCCCTCCCTGAGAGGGAAACCCTGCTGGGGGCTGGGGGCCACCAGAAGAGACCCCAGCAGAGCCCCGGCTTCCTGCCTTGACTGACCAGCTTGTTAGGCAGAGGGCGCAGAGCTGATGGCTTTTCTCCTCCTTCCCTTCCCCTCAGCCCTCCCTGCACCGTCCCCCCACCAGTTGGCTGGCAGCCACTCTGCTGGGCTGGTTTTAGTTCCCGTCCCTGCTGCTGCACCCCGCCCGCTCCCGCACACTGACACCACCTCACACTGGGTGTCAGCACTCTGCCTCGTCCATCTGTCTGGCCTGCCAACCTGCCCCACTCCTTGCCTTCTGTCTTCATGTACCTGGGAGGGACCAGGAGGGGCAACCCACTCTAAGAGACTCACTGTAGGGGCCAGAGTGACAGCACAGTGGGGAGGACATTTGCCTTGCACGTGGCTGACCGAGAGTTCTATCCCTGGCATCCCATATGGTCCCCTGGTCACCACCAGGAGTAATTCCTGAGCAAAGAGCCAGGAATAACCTCTGAGCATCGCCTGTGTGACCCAAAAAGAAAAAGAGAGAGAGAGACTCACTGGAGGTATTGGGGGCTTTGTTGCGGATGCCCAGAGGGAGACCGGCACACCTGGAAACGCCTGGGCGGAGTGGAGGGCTGGTCACCTCTTTTACATTCCCTCTCCAGAGCACGCCGTTGTCTGCCACAGGGAGGCAGCCTTGCCCACTGCTGGCCCAGGTGGGCCCGTGCCCTCCGAGCAGACTCTGGCGTGCTGCATACGGCAGGCATGTGACAGATTTATGTGTGGCTGCTGCTGTCACGGCGCGGTGGCCTGTGAGGACTGAGTGACAGCTACAGTGTTCCCGCTGCTACGTTTACACAAGGTGCAGGACACACCCTCAGTTTGCGTCCCGAAGTGCCAGTTCCTGCCCTTCCCTGGTGGGCCTCCTGTGCCAGGCATCATGCTCAGTGCCCAGTGTACCCACTCCAGACCCAGAACTGGGCCCACTGCTGGACAGGAGACCGTCCTCCAGAAGCAGCTGCTCGGCCCTGAATGTGGCGAGGCAGAGCAAGACAGGGAGGCTTCCCTCCGCCTGGGGCCTCTCCTTCACCTTCTTGTGGCCATCTCCCACAATCTCCTGCTCAACCTTAAACCACACTCTGACCTCTCACAGCTCCAGAAGTGCACCTTGTGTTCTCTGCCTCTGGGCCTTCGCACCTGCCATATGTGTGCTCAGAACCCTCTTCCTTCCGCTATTTTTGTCTTCTGGCCCCCAGCTGGAGTCTCCTGCCCAGGTCTGGCTGTCATGCAAGGGAGCCGTGACAGGGACCGAGACTCCACCTGGTGCACAGTCCCTTTGACGAGACCAACACTGGTGCCCCTTCGCACTTGACTTCTCCCCAAATACTAAGTGAAAGGGGACACAGTGAGCCCTAAAAAGGGAAGCAAAGAGAACTTGGAAGAGCTGAGTGGAAAGACAGGACAGGCCCATGTTGAGGAACCCAGGTAGAAGTTGATGGGGAGGAAAGAATGGGGGAGGGAGGGGAAGAGACCCTGGAGAGGAAGAGACAAAAGGTAAAAATGGGAATAAAGGGCCCCCAGAAAGACCGGGAGAGTGCCCAGTCATTGGAAGAGAGGGAGTGGGCAGGGCGGGACTAGCATCGACCCTGCACAGCCCAGGGAGAGCCCTTTGTCCCCACTGCATAGAGAAAGCCACACCGGGGGCCAGGGGAGCCAGGCCCACCCAGCAGGTCCCAAGGCAGCCTCAGGCAGAGCCCAAGCCTGCAAACGCACAGGAGCAGAGATGGGACAGAGCTGTGGCCTCTCCCAAGCGTCCTTTTGTTCTCTCCCCTCTGGGAGCCGTGGGCCCTGGTGCCAGATGTGCCGCGGAGGACTGGCATTTTGGTGCCACTTCTTTGGGCCTCAGTACAGTTCTCGAGGGACTAAAAATAAAGGCCTATCACTTTAACATCCGTTATTTTTGTAGCTCACGCAGAAGCCCCCTGGGGTGTTACATAAAGCGTCTTTCACATCTTGAACTGTGAAGGGGAGAAGATGCTCCCCCGTTAGTGTGGCCCCAGGTTCTCATCGCCCTCTGCTGTTCCCCAGCCTGGCCCCTCGTCTGGTCTGGGGTGGTCCACATAGGCCTGTCGCCAGACTGACCATGTTGGAAGGCTCGGGCCCGCTGCAGCAGCAGGCTGCATGCGAGTGGGCTCTGTGGCCTCCTCCCCATGTCTTACACTGTGGAGGGGCCTCTGCTTCCTGCCCTGAGTCTGAGGGGTCAGTGGGTTTTGCCCTCCTTTACTGCTTCCCACTGGGCACCCCTGCCAGAGAGGGCGCTCACAGAGGCGCTCATCCTGCTGCTCGCCCAGGCCTCTTCCCTGACCCCACAAAGGGCCTCCCAGTCCGGGCCCCTCCCTCATGGACCGGCTCCTCCAGTGTCTCTGGCTTCATCTACTTTGCTCCCTCCCTCTCTCGTTAGAGGAAGCCACCATCTTCCCATTATTCTCTGGCACCTATCCACCCCCAACACCATCTCCAGGTCCCCATCTGAGGAGCCTATGCCCCTTCATTTAGGGCCCAAGCATCTCCCCTTGTTCTCATCTCCCTTCCTACCTTCCGGGGTGGCCTCCTGTACTCTGTCCCCAGGGCCTAGGCCCTTCTGGCACCCTGCTGAACATATCTCCAGGCTTTGGCCCACCCATCACTTCCTGAGGTCCCCGTCTTCCCTCACCCATAGTTCTATGCAACCACCTAGTGCTTGCATCCTCAAATGGCCCCCTTACTATGGGGCCAGCTGAGTGTCTGCAGCCTGGCACCCTGGGCCTGGCAGAGACCAGCTGGACCGACTCAGAGAGGCCTGGGATAGTGGAGAGATAGACCCAGGCAATGTTTTCTTTTTTTTTTTTTTCTTTTTTGGGTCACACCCGGCAATGCTCAGGGGTTACTCCTGGCTCTGCACTCAGGAATTACTCCTGGCGGTGCTCGGGGGACCATATGGGATGCCGGGATCGAACCTGGCCCAGCACAGGCCGGCCGCGTGCAAGGCAAACGCCTACCTGCTGGGTTATCGCTCCGGCCCCGGCAATGTTTTCTTAACAGTGGATAATCTAGGCTTCAGGGAAGTCTCCCTCAGGGCCACGAGTGAGCTCATCAGGCCCGACTAGATCCCCCAGCACAGAGCCAGGAAAGAGAATAAGAGGAAGATGGTGGCTTCCTGGGCCCTGCTGGGCGTGAGCCAACAGCTAAAAAGAAAACACAGAAGAGTCTCTTCCACATCTGCCCTTGAGCCAGAAAGCAGCAGGAGCCACCGGCTGAGGCAAGCAGACCTCTCACAAGCTAAGCCACAGGCCAAGGTGCCTGAGCCAGGAAATCACAGAACCCATGCAGCAGCCCTGGTCATAAGCCACTGGGAGGGGGCAGACAGGAGCCATCACCCCAGGGGCCCCAGGCTGGAGGCCTCATTTCCTGCCCACCTTGCCCAGGCAGTGCTGCCCCATGGCCAGACTTCTGGATAACCCCACCCTTGGCCCACGGCAGTCACAGACTCACAGAAAGCCCAACCAGAGGCTGGAGTGATAGTACAGCGGGAAGGGTGTTTGCATTGTAAATGGCAGACCCCACCA
Source organism: Cryptotis parvus (assembly GCA_021461705.1). Classification (NCBI taxonomy): domain Eukaryota; kingdom Metazoa; phylum Chordata; class Mammalia; order Eulipotyphla; family Soricidae; genus Cryptotis; species Cryptotis parvus. The sequence goes on along the minus strand of JAJIBD010013259.1, from coordinate 30,400 downwards.
GGGTTCGATTCCTGGCATCCCATATGGTCCCCTGAGCACCAGGTATAATTCCTGAGTCCATCACCAGGAGTAACCCCTGAGCATCGCCAGGTGTGACTCAAAAAGTAAAAAAAAAAAAGAAAAGAAAGAAAGCTCACCCAGGCAGCCCCCCCCCCTCCTTTGATTAGGCCCAGCCACACCTCCCTGGGGACTTCTGGAGTGGTTGAGAGCAGGGGGCTTCTCAAAAGGTCCCTCTCATGTACCCTTGAATAAGAGGAGACAGGTGGGCATCTCCCTTCAACGGTGGGTGTCTCCTGGTTCCCTGGCCAAGAGCAGAATCTTCATGGCTGGACACGGAGGAGGAGAGATGAGTGGCCTAACAGGGTTGAGGTCACTAACCTGGCAGGTGGCGGTCACTCAGTGGACAAGGCCACACAAAATGGCCAGAGGGTTGACCCCCGCTTTGTCCCCTGTTTGGGCCCCGGTAGCTGGGAAGCAGGCAGCATCTGGACCGCAAGCCTGAGCGCCTCTCCCCTGCCACACAGATGCCACCACTGGAGACAGCCCAGGGCTCAGTTCTCAGGAGGCCCCAGCACCCCACTCCTGGGCCCCTACTCCCACTCACGGTGGACCGGGGAGTACCTGGCAGATATGTGCTGCCTGGTAGCTGCCTCCCAGCTCTCAGCAGTGGAGCTGGGGTTGGAGATGACGTGAGTCTTCCAGAAGCAGCTTGGGATGGGGAAAGTCGAGAGTGGGCAGGAAGAGGAGGAGCCAGTCCAAAGGGAGCTGATTCAGCCCCTGTGTCTATGATAAGCACTCCCTCGACGGAGGGGCCACCAGCCCCGCAGCTGGACTGCTGGCCACCATCGAGGGTGCTGGATGTGAGATGGGTTTCTCCTGGGATCAGAGGAAGCGGAGCAATGGCACTTTTGTTGGCCGTGTTTCTTTTTTGTTTGCAAGAGGGTGGTAGGGGGCACACCCAGTGATGCTCAGGGCTTACTCTGGCTCTGCACCCAGGAACCACTCCTGGTGGTGCTCGGGGACAATAGGGCCGGGGATCAGCCTACCTGCTGTACTGTCTCTCTGGTCCCTGTTGGCTGTGTTTCTGCCAAGCTTGTGTGGGTCCTGGAGACTGCGAAGGCCCGTGAGTGGTCTGGCACCTGGTGTTGACCCTGGCCCCACAACCACAGCTTGTGCATTTGGAAATCCATCCCCTGTGAAACTTTAGAAAACCAGCCAGGCAGGGGAGGAAGGCGGCAGCTTGGCTCCGCTGCCCTAGCCAGGGTCTGGGGCCATCAGGAAAAGTCTGGATGAAGAATGGTTTGGAGCTTGGCTTGGCGTGAGCTTTGCAGCCGCCAGTGGAAACTTCCAGGAATGCTGCTCCTGGCCAGCCGGGGGCTGTTTCCGCTGCAGCTTTTATGAGCTGCAGACCCCCTCCCCGGCTCTTGCTCAGCCCGGCCCTGCCTCTCGGGGTGCAATTCCAGGCCAGTGACTTTGGGGCTCCATCCTATGACATGGGACTCCATGCCCTCGCAGTCCTGGCTGGCGTGTTTCAAAGGGCCCCTTGCCGGGAGGGGTCACCAGGAGCCAGTGACACCGAGCAGGAGGCAGCGGAATTTATGGCAGCCTCAGAGGGGAAACTCCCTCCCCAACCGGTTCAGTGTTTTATTAGATGTCTGAAAGGAAAGTCTCCTTTCCACTGGACCAAGGCCCGGAGCCGGCTCAGAGCCACAGAGAAGGTGGCAGCACCTCTGAGGGAGGGATCACAGACAAATGGGTGAGAGGCACAGAAAGCGGCTCTGAGCCTGCCCTTCCTGGGCATGTGGAGGCACCCCATAGCCCTCCAGGAGGAAAATAAATTGAACTGAGCCATATGGTCAGTGTGGGCCAGTCTGGGCTTGTGATGGGGCCAGCTCCTCTCTGGGGGGCACACAGGCCCCCTGAATGAGACCTTTGACCCTGTGCCCATGCCCCACCCAAGGCTGGAAGAGGTGAACTCGGACTTGCAGCCTGTCTGGAGGGCCCAGGTCTGTGCCAAGGAGGCTTCCGGCCCTCCTGAACAGAAAGTGGGCACAGGCAGGGACGCGTCACTTGCCCGGCTAAGTCCTCACAGTAATGTCACCTGTACTTGGAAGGATGGGGGAGGGTCTGAGGGCCGGACAGGATCCAGTGGGGTCGCCTCTGAGGGGAGGGGTACGCTTTCTCACTGTGCAATAGAGGATGGTGCTGGTCCCAACTTAGGTCCTAAATGTGAACCCCCAGTGCAGGGTTGGGGCACCTGATCCTTTGGGTATCTTGGGGAATGGCCAACGGCGGGTGGTATGCACCTTCCTTTCCCTTGCCACACCTTCTCCTGCCCAGAGATATCAGAGACCCCCCAGCCAGCCTGACCACGCTGTTGCTCCACAGACAGTGTCCATCCTGGAGCAGCGGTTGACACTGACAGAAGACAAGCTGAAGCAGTGCCTGGAGAACCAGCAGCTAATCATGCAGAGAACAACACCGTGATCAAGGGGACAGCAATCAAGAGCTCGCTCGATTAGGGGTGCAGGAGGGGTATTTGTACTGGGGGCCGTGGGGAAATAAAAGGGATTCATCTAGGTGGGCCTCCTCTCCATCCTGAACCCCAGGGGTTCCACTGGGCCATGGGAGGTCCCCAGTGGGTAAGGCCCTCATTTGCAGGCCAGACTGCCGTTAGTCTGGGGAGAAGTGGCCTCTGTAAAAGCTACCCCCAGCCCTTAAGGCAGCCCTGGGTCTCACTCTCTGTGTGGGGGCTTGTTCTGCTGATGCCACGCGCTGCCTTTCCCATCCTACCCCGCCAAGAAAACTGCCTGGGAGGAGCAGGCGAGCCCAGCATTGCTGTGCACCAACAGAAGCCCATGTGGATGCGGCTAGGCCCAGGGGGCTGGGACCAGGTCTCTGAGGAGCAGGGACCTTGCAGTGGCCAAGTCTACCCCACACGCTCCTTAGGGCCCAGTGAGATAGTCCCTCAAGGGCATCTCAAGACCAGAGCAGTCTTTGTTTGCGGGCTACACCCAGTGGTGGTCAGGGCTTATGGCAGTAGTCGGGAACCATATGGAGTGCCAGGGATCAAACCTAGGTCATAATACATGCAAGTAAGTGCCCTATGTGCTGTCCTGAGAACAGTCTTTATGGAGCTCATCAGAGAAGTGACCAGTTCTGGGTTAGGACCCAGACAGCTCAAGGGGTCCGTAAAGGCAGAGGACAGAGGACGAAGGCAGCTTGGGACGCCCCTGACCAGAATCGCCTCTGAAGTGAGGACCCCTTACCCTCAGCTGCTCCGGGTGTGTGAGGAGCAAAGATGGCCAGTGTTCTAACCACTGCCCTCACCCCTGTCCAGCCCCAGCGGGGTCTTCCCCCCCCCAAGCATCCTGCATCCACATGGGAAGGCCGGGGGTGTCTGCAAGGTGTCTGGGTATCACTCGTGCCTCAGTGTTTGACTTTGGGGGCACCCAGCAAGCCAGGACGATATTTATCCAACATACCTGCCCTCCCCTGGGGTCGGGGGACTGGAAATCTGTCAGTTCTCAGGGTTAGGGGATACCTACCACATAGCTAATGTATGCCCTGCCTCTGTGGGGGTCTGGGTGGTGCCGGAGCACTGAGGCTCAGAGGGAGGCACCGGTGTCAGGTGCTGGTAAATGACAGCTGTGGGGGGTTCCCCCACTTGGCACTGGCATTGGGGGGTCAGACAAGGGCAGAGGTCAGGCTTCAGGCTGCCTTTGGCCAGTGTCCTGCCACACATGGACAGACCTCTGCTCCATTGGCTCATCTGTAAGTACTAGTGAGAACCGCCCCCTCCAGTGGCCACATGCGTGGCCATCACTGCTCACCCCTCCCTGTCCACACTGTCCCTGCTTCTCGCTTGGGCTACAGGCAGGGTGGAGCCCACCTCAACTCCCAGAATTTACCTGCTTTCTGGGTCACGGGGCACCAGCACTGGGTCTCCCCATGCCAGGCTGGCGCTGCCCTCTGAGTCCTCCCTGGATGCTTTACAGGAGGATGTGGGTGGGTTGGCGCCGCTGCAGGGAGGCCGGCCTTGCCCCCCAGTGCCTGTGCTGCTGGCCCTGACAGGGCATCTGGATGGGGCCTGAGGCCACAGTGACAGGAGCTGTGGGCTCTGGGATAACATTCCACCAAACAGGTCCTGGGCTGTGGGACACAAGGAGGGTCTCCTGGTCCTGTTCCCAGGCTCTGTCTTCCTACACCAGGATCAAGTTTCGGCTTTCTCTGAAACCCACCTTTCCCTGCCGGTCTGTGGTCAGGGTCAGCTGTGGTGTTTTCTTGGGTTCCGTATTACTGGTGAGCAGGTGTTGAGCCTCTGGGTGGCCTCACCCCACCCCACACACCTTCTCTTCTAGCCTGACACACCTCTCCCTGGACAGCAGCCGGGAATTGAGGGTCTGGAGAGTTCCTGAGAACTGGACTTGTCCTTGATGAGACAAACCCAGAGAACTGCAACCTCCAGGCCTGGGGATGAGGACACTGTGCCCTGAGTGAGGTCAGAGACGGGGAGTTCTGGGTAAGGTGAGATGGGACCCTCAGGCCGTCTGACCACAGCCGGCTGGCGGCAGGTAGGAGTGGACATCAGGTCCACACACAGGACAAGAGTGGGAGTGAGGTGACAGGGGTCTTGGCTAGCTCCCCTAGAACTTCGCCAGTCCCCCACTCCTGCCCGTGTTGAGAGCAAGCCTCGAAGTGCAGGAACTTGCTGTGCCATCCTCCCTCCTGGCTTCAGGTTCGGGTCCCTGAGCTCCGGGTCAACCGCGGGCGGCCCGGTTGGTTGGTGTCTCTCTGTCTCTTGCTTGTCCTCGCCCTCTCTGACTCCCTCTCCAATTTCTACCCATTTAGAGGAGGGGATCCTGGGACTGACATGGGTCAGTTGCATGCCCCGCAAGTGCCTGCGCCCCTGGAGCTACCTTTCTAGCCCTTATTCTTTCACGAAGCGTGAGCTCTTGAGTTTGATCCCTGGATGCCAGCCATGTGCCGAGCGTAGTCCCAACACCACAGTAGGGTTTAAGATTGTGAATGTATGGGGGCCAGAACAATCTAGCACAGCAGGTAGGGCGCTTGCAGGTACGAACTCCATTACCCCACATGGTTCCCTGAGTACCACCAGGGGTGATCCCTGAGCTCAGAGCCAACAGTAAGCCCTGAACGTGGCAGGGTGTGGCCCCCAAAAAAAAAAAAGTAAAAACAAAAAAGATTGTGAGTGTAAGACTGTCCACCACCCGCTCAGAGCATGAACAGAGAAGGGCAGTGGGGAGGGACGACAGGTGTCTATTTATTTTGCTTTTTGGGTCACACCCGATGATGCTCAGGGGTTACTCCTGGCTCCTGGCAGTGCTCGGGGGACCATATGGGATGCCGGGGATCGAACCAGGGTCGGTGTGCTGTCACTCCAGTCCCAGGTGTCCAGTTTAAATGACAGTTTCCCTCAGAGTCCGTGCCTGGTTCTTAGAAGGCAGGGGACCAACCTCCTGCCCTGAAGGTGTGCCTGGACAGCCGAGGCAGCTCCCTCTGGTGTGGACACCCTGCCCTTCCACCATGACCTCTGCTTCTCAGGAGCACCTGGCATGCTGTATCAGTGGGTCCTTACAGGTCTGTGTCCCCTCAAGACCAGCAACTTGAGCTGACTGCCCTCAGCCTGCCCCCCCACCATTGCCTCTGCTGGGTGATGGGGTTCTCCCTAGGTTCTCCCTATTCTGCCCCGTGTGAGGAGCGGCTGCCACAGGAGGCCCTGGCCCCGCTGCTGTGTCCTTGAGCAGTGCCCCAGCCCCGGAGACTGAGCTGGCCCTGTGTGAGCACCTTGGGTGTTCAGGGCAGTGATGGCCCTCAGCAAGGGGTGGCCATGTGGGGACTGTCTCTCCCCCCCCACACACACACAGCCAGCCTGGAGGTCCCTTCTGGCAAGCCTGGCTCCCTCCCCTGCAACTTGACCCAGGTGTAATAGGGATGGGGGATCACAGGCACCCCCAGAGGGCAGGTAGGAGTCGGCCCAGGCAGGCCTACCCACCTGAGAAGCAGCCCTCCTAGGCCACAACTTCTGGCACTTCAGCAAAAAGGGGGTGCTGGGGGCGTGGGGTGTGATTACCCGGAATCCCGGAAACCCCACCCACTGAGCCGGCAAGGGCAGTGACTCAGCCAGCCTGGCCCGCTCCCTCTCATTAACCTCCTCTTCCTCCGCAGTCCACTCACTCACGCTGAGCCCCAGTGGCTGTGTGGCCAGCTAAAAGGAGACAAACCCAGGCAGGGTCTGCTCCTCACCTGGCAACCCCTGGCTGGCTTCATGCCTTTCCTGGGGACAGAGCCTCAGCCTGCTGTCCGGGGGCTCCAGCCCGCCACACGCGGATCACAAGTCTCTGGTTCAGCTACTCCGGAAAAGGGTCCCTGAGAGCTTCTCACCTGCCCCCTAACCCATGTGAGACCCAAACCAGGACAAGGGGCCCTCCCAGAAAGCAGGGGGGCCGGCCCAGCCCTGCCCTGCCTCCTGCACATGTACACTCTCCCAGGACTCCCTTTAGAGAGCTAGGCCACGGAGCCCTGGCCAGAGAGCCCCTACCCCCAGGCCTTGCGACCCCCTGGTGCAGGGAGCCCCCCACCCCCAGGAGAAGGCAGGAGAGGAAGTCTGCTCTAAACTTCCCTCTCGGCCGCCAGCTTCTTTAGGCACGAGTTCGTGTTCCTGAAAGTGGGGCTTTGGTCTCTCTTGTGGGCACCCACTGGGCAGAGGCCTGGCCAGCAGCGTGGGGACTCCAGTTGGCACCGTTCCCCCAGCTACATCCCTGGGACCTTCAGCCTCTCGCAGCTCTGCATTTGGTCTCAACTTAGGGGTGGTGACGGGCTTCCAAGCCGGGCCAGGGCATGGGCTCTGCTGACCTCTACGCTTGCCTCTCCCTGCTCCTCCCAGGTGCAGCCAGTCACCCGAGGGTCAGGATGGGAGGGGGGGGTCATGCCCCCAGGGGTGTCGCATACCCAAGCCCCGTCCACTTTAGCTCCCAGAACCTTTCTTCTACAACAGCTGCCCTGCTTTGGCTCCTCAAACGCTCTGGAATTCGGAGGCGGGAGGAGAGCTGCGTACTTGGTCCCTCAAACTCTCAGGTGAGGCGGGTCTGACGGAGGCCCGAGTGGAAGATGCTACCATGGAGCATCTCAGCTGAGTGTGAAGTGTCTCTGCTGCCCCGATCCCAGGGGTCTGGCTCACTCGAGTTGGAGTGTGCTTGGGAATAGGGCAGATTTGTGACACCCCACAAGTGCCCATGACCTCTGAGAGCTGTCCTGCACTCCGCTGGAGACCAGGGCTTCTACTTTGGACGGCCTCCACTCTGGAGAGGGACCTGTGAGGCTGATGCACATCAGGCAGGGTCTCTCCCAGCCTCCCCCCCAGCACCCCACCCCCTGCCAGCTCATAGCTGCTCTTTACTCTGCCCTTGTGCCTCTCCCTGGCCCAGCCCCTGTACTCTCAGGAGAGCAGCCAAACTGCCCTAGGAGGAAAGAGTTAAAAACTATGCATGAGGGTGGGGGAGAGAGCGGAAGAACTGAGCACATGCTTCCCTGTGGGAGGCTGGGTTCAATCCCCAGCACCATCTGGTCCCCCAAACACTGCAGGAGCAGCCCTAAGTACCTCCACGGATGTGGTCCTCCCAAAAAATAACAAACAGAAAACATACCTGCTAGCAGCTGGGTCGGTAGTGCAGATGAAGGTGTTTCCTTGCATGCAGCCTACATGGGTTTCATCCCCAGCACTGCATATGGTCCCTTAAGCACTGCCACAAGTGACCCCTGAGCACAGAGCCAGAAGTAAGCCCTGTGCCTTACCAGGGGTGGCCGCCAAAAAGATGAAATAAAAAAGCTGTCTAGTGGCCTCCTAGTGCAGGCCCCTCCAGGCACGAGCAACTTGCACCACAAGAGACTGGGTCCTGCCGCGCCCCCACACACACCAACCTCCTCTCTGTGCCCTGGCTCACTGGGCACCTTCTGGCCCAGGGCTTTGGCACCTGCTATTTCCATCACCAGGGCCTCCCCTCTGTGGGAAGCACAGAGTCGCCTGTGGGCTGCTGGGCAGGCTGCTGTCAGCTCCAAAAGGCAGGCCAGTGTCAGGGGCTCCAAACCAGGCCAAGGACCTGGGGCTCAGCCAGTGCTCCTGAGAGGGTGATGCACTGTGCTCCGTGAGGCCGCACACTCTGCTCCCCAACTGCCTTGAGTCTCTCTGGACACCCCATATACCACCATGGCTCCTACACAGCCTTTCCCAGCCACCAGGCTGGGTACCCAGGTTCAGACCCCACTGCCCAGCCCAGCCCGCATGCCAGGCCCCCCTGCTAGTGGGGCTCGGGGCAGGTGAGTGTCCTGGCTGTCCCTGGGCTCTCTTCTTGGGTTGGGTCTTGCTGATGGCTCCCATGTGAAGGGACTTCATGCCGCCATCTCTTTCTGCCCGTAATGGCTCAGAGCCCTAGTCATGTAGGAGTCGGAGGAGAGGGTTGGTGGTACACCCGGGGAGGGTGCTCAAGGGACCATGCAGTATACTGGGGATGAACCCAGGCCTCCCACAGGCCTTCAGCCTGCTGAGCTCTCTCCTGCCCACGGTTGGGATTTTATGCCAGAGATGAGGAAAGGCAATGCAAGGGGTCTCTCCCTGGGGCCGGGCTATAGTACAGTGGGGAGGGTATTTTCTTGCACATGGCCAACCTGGGTTTGAGCCCTGGCATCCCTTATGGTCCTCCAAGTACCTCCAGGAGTAATTCCTGAGTGCAGAGCCAGGAGTAACCCCTGAGCATCGCGGGTGTGACCCAAAAAGCCAAAAAAAAATTAAAAAGGGGGGATCTCCCGCCAACCCGGAGAACTGGGACTTCTAGGGACAAAAAAATCTCCCTTCTGGTGCCTCCTCCTCCTCCCCCATCTTCTGCCTCCAAACACATGTTTCCAATCCCTCTCAGGCCCGCTCCCCTCCACAGCCCCTTCCCATTTCCTCTCAGAGGCAGCCGCCAGCATGTGGAACACATTAGGGAGACCCTCTGGGCTCGTAACCCAACTCTGGCCTGGGCTGAGGTGGGGGCCTGTCCGCACCCCCAGGCCTCCAGTCTGACCCCCGTCTAGTCAGAGCACGCAGACTCGGGCTGTGGCCAGGCACCCAGGGAGGGCACCCGAGCCTCTCGGGCCAGGCAGGACACGCTTCTCAACCCCGTAGGTGTGTGAAAAGCCCACTGGAGTCCCTGGAATGGGGCAGAAGAAGAGGGGTGGGTCTCTAAGCCACAACCTCTGAAAACGGGGAGGAGGGAGGGGACGGCCCCCCTGACAACATAAGACCGATTCTTTCCCTGAAACTTTCCTCCCTGCTTCCCTTCCCTTCATTCTCATCACTGCTGACCAAGGCTCGCGCATGCCTGGCTCCGGCTCTCGATGGGGCTCGCACACCTGAACCTTCTGGGTGTGGGGCTTGTGCATGTTCCCCGGGAGTTACAGTTTATTCTTGTTTGGGGCCACAGCCAGTGGGGGTGAGGAGTTGCCTACTCTTGGCTTTCTGCTCAGGCTCACTCCCTACGCTGCTCAGGGCCTTAGGCGTTGCCAGGGGTCAGACCTGTCACGGGGTCAGTGGAGCCTGTCCCCAATCTAGTCCTGCACTTCTCGTGTGCTTCACGTTCAGGTTAGTCACGTCACGGTGCCTGCCTGGGTCCCTATGGTGCTGACCAAGGCTCACACATCCTCTGCTGGGGTGCAGAGTTGAGGAACCATTTGTGGCACAGACAGGGGCGCTGCAGAATCACACCCGACTCCTGGGAAGCACCAGGGATTGGACTCACAACCTCGCACTTACCGGGCAGGTCTCAGGGAGCCACTAAACTATGCCCCTGGGCAAGGCCTTTTCCTGTTGTTTGTTCTGGGGGTTACATCCGGAGGTGCTCAGGGTTTACTCGTGGCTGTGTGCTCGGGACACAGCCAAACCCGGATTGGCTGTGTGCAAGGCCCATGCCCTCCCCACTGTACTGTTGCTCTGGCTCTGACAGGGCCACTTTTTTAAACTCAAGATCCCTTGAAGGGCATGCTGTGACATGCAGTCCCAGGGGCTGTAGTGAAGGTTATGCAAGTAGCAGGTGCAGGGGCCTGCCAGATCACTAAACACACTCAGGTCTGGGTTTGATCATCAGCACCTCGCCCCCCCACCCCAGCACTGCCAGGAGTGACTTCTAAACATAGAGTCGGAGTCACTGAGTTACCCCCCCAGCATTGCCGAGTATGACCCCAAAATAAAATATAAAATAAAAAAAACACATACAAAAGCAATAGTGCTGGGCCAAAGCAATAGCACAGTGGAGAGGGCATTTGCCTTATACACAGCCAATCCGGGTTCAATTCCCGGCATCCCATATGGTCCCCTGAACACCGCCAGGAGTAATTCCTGAGTGCAGAGCCAGGAGTAACCCTGAGCATCGCTGGGTGTGACACAAAAAGCAAAACAAACAAAAAATAACAGTGCTGTGGCCATCTTGGGACACACCAGAACAATCGGCCATGTCCTGCAGCACTTGTGGCCATCAGCCCTCGCTTGCCCCTGAGCTCCACAGCTGCAGCCACAGAGTTCAGTGGCTCAGAGACAAACCTTCAGACCCACAGTACCTGACGGGGCCTGGATTCTCGGGATCCCAATTAAAGGAGCACCGGAAGAAGAGCCTGAGAAGGCAGCGGCACTGGTCCGAGCCCAGGGGAAGGGGTCCCCTGAGCGGGTGACAGGGCCAGCACGACTGATGCGGTTCTGAACCAAGGAGGACACTTGAATGGGGGCAGCAACTAAGGAAGGGTGGGCAGGAGGCAGCAGGACAGATGTGACCGAGATACAGGCCCTGCCGGTGCGCTGGTGGCCGACACCCTCCCTCTGCCTCATCCTCACCGGTGGACAGGCACAGGCACAGAGGCAGGAGGCTGGCAGGCGGGCAGGATGGGACCTGCGCAGGCAGGCCCCGGTGTAGGGAGTGTCCCTGCTGCCGCCGCCCCACCACGACCTCAGCCTCAGAATGGGGCAAGTCTCCTCCGCCTGTTTCCCTCCCTAGTGGGGAGGGCCTCTCTGCTCAGCACCCCATCCCCACCACAGCGGTCTCTTATCCCTCATTCCCAAGGCCTTCCTTCCCCTCCCCAGGCTCATGGCGGCCCCTACAGCCTGCCCCCTCCCACTGTCAGGGACTAGAGGGGCTTCACAGCAGTCTTACACAGCTACTGCACCCCTGTTTGTAAAGGAGGAAAGAAGCTTGGGGTTGGGACAGTGTGGGGGGTCGGTGTTAGAAACAGGTCCCCTGGTCAGCCCCTCAGTTTCCCACCCCACCTCGTGCTGCCCGTCCCAGCACCCCCACACCCATGCCTCTGGGGGCAGGCCGCTGCACCTCCTGCTCCCTGGGAATCAGGGGTGAAGGTGTGAGGAGAGGCTGGGGGTATCTCCTCCCGCCACCCCACGCCTGCTGCCGCATCACTGTCCCCTATCCGTGAGTGCCAGCTCCCAGGGCAATGTCTGGGAGAGCTCATGACGGAGGGGATACAGCCGCTGAGTTCTCAGGCCTGATCTGATGGTTCGGGGCCTCTGCCTTGAGGGATTGGGCCAGAGGGGCAGAGCCATGAGGGCAGGGAGGTGGGCAGGGGCCTCTAGCAGAGCTGGCCTGGGAGTCTGTGCCCTGACCCCTCCTCGCCTCTCCTGGGTTTTGGGGCTTCTGTGGCAAGAGTAGGCAGGAAGGGGCACCCCCACAGTCTGTTTCATACTAGTGCTACCAGTGCCAACCTGGGTGCACTGCAGGGCCAGAGCAGGCCACACAGATGAGCACATGGGGGTTGGCACTGGGCACGGAAACTGGGATGGCGCTGGTTGCCGAGGCCTCCCCAGCGTGCCCAGAGCAGGCAGGTGTGATCGTGGTCATTTTCCCAGCCTGGTCATGGTCACCCCCCCATGATTGTCATGCGCCTCTAGGATTCCTGAAAAACAGGGCTGTGTGCTGGTGGGGGAGGGGTGGGACGCAGGCGGGTACTAATGAAGCAATTAGGCCTGGCAGCCACCAGAGACCAGTCGCCCCACCCTGGCCCACCCCAAGCCGACCCAGCCCAGGCCCCTGGCACATCCGCTTGCCAGGTGCCCTGGGAATTCCCAGCCTCAAAGCTTGTGCTGGATTTACTGTCAGGGCCTGCCCCTGCTAGCTCTCCTGATCACAAACATAGTCTGGTTTGGCAAAGAAGAACCAGGGCACCCCCTCCCCACCCACCTCCTAGCTCTTTCACTGGGACAGTTGCTCTATGCCTTTGATCTATGGCAATGCTGCCCAAAGCCACCCTCCTGGCCCCTGGACCTTCCTAGCAGAGGGTCTGTGAGGGATCACCATGGATATGTGGTGGGCGGGCAACTAAGGACTCGGTTGCCAAATCCCTGCATTCATAGCTAGGAGTGGTGGGAGGCTTCTTTTCTTTTCTTTTTGTGTATGTGTGTGTGGGGGTGGGGGCTTGTTTTGCTTTGCCTTGGTTTTTTGGTTTGGGGGCTACACCTGGGGGTGCTCGGGGCTTACTCCTGGGATCACTACTGGCAAGGCTAAGTAAGAGGATCTTTGCAGTGCCAGGGATTAAACGCAAGTCAGACACATGGAAGGCAAGAGCCGTGCCCACCATACTGTCTCGCTGTCTCTCCAGCCCCCTGGGTGGGCTTTGAGTCGCTGCTCACTACTGGAGTATGTGTAAGAGAAGGGATCTGCTCAGCGCAACAATTTGGGGGCAGGGATCTGGAAGAAAGGGACCTAGCCTTCACCCAGGACTGTGGCAGGAAACCGGCCCACCTGGGCTTGCAGAGTCCTGTCCCTCCCTCCTCTGCTGCCCCTGAGCCCCTGGAAGCTAGGTCTGGCCGTCTGTTTTCCCAGGGCTAGTGTGCATTCTGGGCCCTCTAGAGATGACCTCAGTGTCAGCAGGTGAGACTGCTCAGTTGAGTCAGGCCCCCTGCCTGGGCAGGAAGAGGCAAAACCTCATAGTAGAAAAGGGATTCAGCCTCTATGGCATGAAGCCTTCTCACCCCAGAGACTGTCACCGAGTGACGCTGGGTAGGTCACACAGAACAAGCTGTGACACAGGTGGGGAATGGCAGGAAGAGGTTTCCAGCGTCATCTGTTTTGGCAGGGGAGAGCCAAAGTCTTTTTCTTTTTGGGTCACACCTGGCAATGCTCAGGGTTTATTCCTGAGGGTTTTACACTCAGGAATTACTCCTGACGGTGCTCAGGGACCATATGGGATGCCGGGGATCAAACCCGGGTCAGCCGCATGCAAGGCAAACGCCCTACCCTTTGTGCTGTTGCTCCATCCTAAGCCAAAGTTATTTTAAATCCCAGTACCTTGTGCTTCTGGCTGACCACACAGTCTAGAAAATCGAGCTTCTGCTTCCGTGTCAGCCCACTGCCAGGACACCTTGAGGTCTGGAGGATGAGGGATGGGAGGAAAGAGTTGGGAGCAGTGGGGTCCATGGGGAATGGATGTGAAGGAGCCCCCTGAGGGAAAGAATGGGTAGAAGAATGGAGGGGGCTAGAGGGAGAGAATACAAGGAGCCCAGAGCATCCAGCCAGAGTGAGGGGAACCAGGGTTCAATCACCAGGACCAAGCTGGCCACAGAACAGAGTAATTCCGTGCCTCCATGCAGGACGCAGTGGTCAGCTGAGCAGAGGAGGACCAGGTTTGACTTAGGCTCTCTCCTGATTATTCCCTTGTTTCTTTTTTGTTTTGTTTTTTTTTTTTTTTTTTTTGGGTCACACCGGAATGTCAGGGATACTCCTGCTACTCAGGATTACTGCGGTGCCGGGGACATGTGCCGGGATCGCCCGGGCGACGCGCAAGGCAAACGCCTACCGCGGGCATCGCCGCCCTCCCGCCCCTCCGCCCCTGTTTTTTGTTGTTGTTTTTTTTTTTTTTTGCCACACCGAGAGGACTCACAGCTTACTCCTGGCACTGCACTTGGGGATCTCTCCTGGCAAGCTCAGGGGACCATATGGAATGCCTGGGATCAAACCCAGGTGGGCCCTCGCAAGGCAAGTGTCTTACCTGCTGTGTTATCTCTCCGGCCCTGTCCCATGATCCCTCTATGTGAGGGTGGTTAGGGGAGTAACCTGAAACCAGGTCCTGCCAGGAGCTGGAAACCAGGGCTGTAGAAGGGCATTTGGAAACACAGAATCCATGTGCAGGCCTTAGACCAGGTGAGTATCTGCCCGGCCTGCAGCTGCCTCTGTGGCCTTGCAGATGGGCAGGAAGACAGGACCAGCTACTGTCAGGAGTAGCTGGAAGCCTGGGCAGGCGAAAGGAAGGAGGACTGAGGCCCAGCCTCTGACTTCATCTTGACTTATCACCGTGGGCCTCAGTTTCCCCAGCTGCTAATGAGTTGACACTCCTTTACCATGGCTGATGTAAAGCCTGAATACCTGGAGGGAGCCTGCTGGGAGGCTGTCGGGTGTGTGGCTGACCATAAGCACATGGGGCCTCCGGGAGTGAGCTCAAACCGGGAGCCCCGGGGCCAGCACCTCCGCCACCTGCCAGGCTGCCCTTCCCACCTCCCAGGTTTATGTGTTTCCTTCCCATCACCCGGCCACCATGACTCACCCAGGGCTCAGTGGGCAAGTGAGTAACAGACTGGGAATGGAGCCAGGCCCTTGGGCAAGACATTTCCCTACCTGGGCCTCAGCTTTCCCATCTGTAGAATGAGCAGACAAGTCCTGCTCTGCTCATCTCACTGGGGAGATCTGGGGCAAATGCAGAGCTGAGGAGGTGAAGGCCACGACAGGGTGAGAACAGTCTGGGGTGTGACCATGAGACAGGGCCAGAAACCAGACTTGCCATCGCTCTCCAGTCAACCCCCAGCAGAACTGGAAATGCTCATTTGCCCAGGCTGACCAGCACATCCTCTTAAGGGGAGCCTGGGACATCTGGGAAGATGGAACCGTGAAGGCCTGGTGGTCCTTGGTAAACTGATGGGAGCCCAGTGATAAGACTGGGGGCTCCCTGAGGTAAGCTCCCACCTGGCCCAGTCCAGACTCCTACAGGCCAAATTCTCAATAGTGGGGGGAACAGAAGGAGGAGTGGGCTCTGTGGGGCAGACAGGGCAAGCTTTCTGAGGCTGGAGCCCCTCGAAAACTGAGAGAGAAAAAAAAAAGAAAAAACTGGAGAGGATCTCAGAGGTGGGGGCCACAGGATGAGGAAGTGGAGCAGGGGCAGGATGCTGTGTCTGGGCACAGAGGGAGCAGAGATTGGGGCGATGGGGAAAACTGGGTGGGAGCAGAGCGACCAGTGATGACCTGGCTATGAGTTAGCGCATCATCAAATAGACTTTTTCTCCCCCCTCTGCCCCTCATAATCAATCAACTGGTTGTGCCTGCTAGGAAGGGCTTGAGGCCGGTGAAGGGCTCAACAAGAAGAGGACTGTGATTGTTTAGTAATGTCTGCCGGGGCAGTGGCTGGTCGTGCGCTGGACTCCTTCCTATCCTCTGTTTTCCATCCATCACAGCCTGGCTCTGGCGGGCTGGAGATGTGGCTGAGAAAGCCAAGAACCAGTGAGTGAGCACAGGGAGGTCCACGTGAGAGGAGCTGCGGAAGGAGGGATCCAGTTCCCCCCTCCACTCTGTCACAGCTCTGTGCACTCCCTGGCAGAAATGTTCGTGCAGGGATGGAAGGATGGAAGCCTGGCTCTGCCTTTTTTTTTTTTTTTTGGACCACTCCTGGCAATGCTTAGGGGTTGCTCCTGGCTCTGCACTCAGGAATCACTCTTGGCAGTGCTCAGGGGACCATATAGGATGCTGGGGATTGAACCCAGGTCAGCCACATGCAAGGCAAATGCCCTACCCGCTGTACTATTGCTTTGGCCCCACCTTTTGCCTTTTTTTTTTTTTTTTTTACTTTTTGGGTCACACCTGGCATATGCTCAGAGGTTACTCCTGGCTCTGCACTCAGGAATTACTCCTGGCAGTGCCCAGGGGACCATATGGGATGCCGGGGATCGAACCTGGGTCCAGCTGCATGCAAGGCAAACGCTCTACCCGCTGGACTATCGCTTGGCCCCACCTTTTGCCTTTTCTAAGCAGTCTTGGGGACCTCACAGATCTCTCAGACCCTGGCCTCCACCTGTGGTCCTCTCTCTGGCCTGCTCACTGGTTGCTTGTCCTTCATGCTCTCTGCCTGGGCAGGGAAGGGGAGGATGAACAGGCAAGTGGCCCCCTAAGGTCAGAGCTATCCATAGCTTCCCACTCTGTTCAGCCAGACCCTGCCCCAGTCCCACCACGCTGCTGAGAGGAAGGCAGGAAGAGGACACACTCCCAATCCATCCAGACTTGGCCCCACTGTGGTTCCAGCAACACCAGCAGGGCAGGGGTGAGTCTAGGAGCCTGGAGGGTTGGGAGGGCCAATCTGGATTCCCCCAACCTAGAACAACCCCTCTGGGCCACCTCTCTGTGGGCACTTCTCCAACAAAGATGGCAGATTTGCAGCACACCGCATGTGCTGTGAGTGTGGGTACGCACACATATATTTAGTTCCGTACTTGTGCACGTGTCTGCCTGTGTACCTCTGCTATACATGTGCCCGTGAGTGAGCACATGTGGAGAGAGGAAGGGCTTTGTGGTGTTGTGCTCCGGCTGTCTCCTATATTAGGGACGCAGTGTGTGAGGTCTCACACAAGTGTGTACAGTCAGTTCTCTGCAGGCTCATCTGAGCTGGGGTCTTCTCAGGGGCAGATAGCAGCTGAGGGCTCTTCACGTTTGGGAGAGGCAGAGCTCTCAGAGACCCCTTCCTGAGACTGGCTCATCCACAGACCTGTTTGGGGGGCCTCACCTCAGGTCTCTGGGACCCTGGTGAGCCCCCTCTCCTGGGGACTGCTGACAAGGAGGGCCTAGACCTGAAGCGCTGGAAAGGTGAAGAGAAGAAATGTGTTGGGTCCCAACACCTAGCCCTGGGCCCCAGACACCCCTCCCAGCCTCTGCGGGTGCAGCGGAGGAGGTTTGCAGTTGCTGTCTGGCAGTGCTCTCTTGCTGTGTGGCCGTGGGCAAGTTCCGGCTATGCTCTGGGCCTTGAAGTCCAAGGGTTCAGTGCCCCACCTCAGGGCAGCCTGCTGGGAGGCACTGCTTGGATTCCGTTACTATCCCAGAGGGGCCTCCCACAGACACCACAGATTCTGGCCTCCTCCAATCTGGCTGATGGGCCTCTGGGGCCAAGCTAACTCCTCCCTCTGCCTCCACCCACCCTCCCCAAACTGGCCCCTCTCCTTACATTCCAGTTAAAGCCCCCCCATTTCCCCCATAGCTGCAGGGGAATTTTTCCCATTCCACATTCTCTTAGGTCCCACCCCAGGGATATAGTACCCCACCCCCAGTCCAGAGGAGGAGAGAGATTAGGGAGAGATCCAGGAGATAAGGGAGGGGATATTTGAGGCCGAGAGATAAGCTCTCACTAGTTAAGGGGAGGGGTTGCAGGCCCTCCCCTGGGTCAGGAAAGTTCTATCTTATGCACGGCAGATGGGGGCACAGTGAGTCACCACCCCCTTCAGGTGTGTTCACACTAGTGGACAGAGGCCAGTTCCTCATGGGGAAATGCAGTTGTCAAAGCTCCCCCGAGGCAGGATCTGGTGCTCATACAAGCCTCAACAAGACCTCCAGGTTGCCTCCCCTGAGTTGGCCCAGACGGTCTTTTCTGAATGCCACGTGGGCCCCTCACAACCAGCACCTAGCCTGGTCTCAGAGAGGTGCTCTCCTAACTGGAGAGCTGGGCACTGCTTGGTATAGCCGAGGCTGGGTCATAGCGACACCTCTGCAGGTGGCAGGGCAGAATCTGGGTCTGGGCCTCCAGAGGCCCAGGGAAGAGGAGGTTCTGTCCAGCAATGTCAGGCCAGCCCTGCGCAGAGCCCAGAGACCTGCTTCTCCTTTCACCTCTGTCAGCTTCCATCCCAGAGATCCGTTCTGGGGGTGTGACTCCCCCACCACACTGCCCTCCTTCCATGCACCCCAGAACGACTAAACCCTTCCCCTAGACTATCCCCCCACGTGGTACAGCGCAGCAAATGGGGGGCTATTCCAGGGCACGGTCCCTTTGTGCCTTCTCATCAAGTCTGCTAAATGCTTAATCCCTGGGTTCCAGAGTTCCTCCCTTGAGCAAATGTCAGCCCCCCCGGCCCCACTTGATGGGCGGTTTCCTCCAAGCTAAAGGTGGAGTATAGGTGTAGGCTTAGAGCCTACCAGCCTCTGGCAGAAGGGGAAGGGTAAGCCTCCTCCGAGAGCTGGGACCAACTAGCCTGGGACCAGGCGTGAGCACCCTAGGTCAGGCGGCCGACCAGGCAGGCGGGGGAGGGAAAAGGCGGTCGAAGCTGCGCACGCGCGCCGCTCCCCGCCGAGCCGCTTTGTTCCCGGGGCTACCTGCATATCCATTCACCTCCTCCGCCCCTCCCTGCCGCCGCCCTCGAGCCAACACACCGCACTCGCCGGGCCCCGCCCACTTCCCGCGCGGGGTGTGGCCGGCGGCGACTCCTCCCTCCTCCCGAGCTGTTATCTTTTATTGTGATTGGCCGCCAGCACGGCACTCCCACCTACCGCGAAAGCTGATTGGTGGGTTGGGGAAGACGGTCTGCGGATTACAAGGGAGTGCTCGCGTCCCACCCGCCCCCAGTGGAAAAGTCACGTGGCGCTTCTCTCGGCGCCTGTCACCACCTTGCTTAGAAGCTTTCTTAAAGGGGCTCGCTCGTTCTTCCCTAGGACTGGTCCTTTCCAGGATTTCTCCACGTCTGCCCCGCCTGGAGCGTGCCGCGGTGCTAGAGCCATTTTACTCCACCAGTCGCTTAGGCTTGAGTGCCATTCTGCCTCAGGTCTCCGAGTCGATGGCCATCACAGGGACTACTGCTGTCACCGGAAACGGTGACCCGCCTAAGCACAGTCCTGGCACGTAGTAGGCGTCCAGCTTGCATTTGTTGAATGAACTCACTGGAAAAATGAATGAATGGGTTGACAACCAAGAGGAAAGGGGTTGGCTCAGCGTGATCTGACCCTTCCTCCACCCCATCCTCAGGGAGACTTTTGCTTTTTGGGAATATAGGGAAGGGGGTGCGAGAAGCTCCCAGTGCAGCCCTTCCAGGTAGGGCAGAAAAGCTGGAAGCCAGTGGGCACCGAGAACCCGGGAGCGCGTTTTTGCCGGGTCTTCCAGGCGGGTCAAAATCAGATCTGGTCAAGACAGGCCGGCAACCGCGCTGGAAGCGGGGCAAGAGCCGGGGACAGGTCCGCGGGCCCACAGAGCAGCGAGCGTCCCCCGTAGGGAGGGGCGGCGGGGGCGCGGCGCCTTTAAGCCCGGGCGCCGGCCCGGGCCCCGCCCCTTAGAGGATGCCTCGGCGCGCGGCCGCCCGAGCCGCGCTTTAATGGGGCTGTCAGGCCGCGGCGCGCGCGGCAGGGCCGGGCGGGGACGGAGGCCGGGAGGCCGGGAGGCGGGGAGGCCGGGGCGGCGGGCGCGGCGAGCGCGCAGCTCGGCGGGAGGCGGGCGCCCGGAGTCGCGGCTGGGGCCCGCGCGGCCGGGGGCGCCGTCCCAGGGCAGGGCTTCCCGGCCCCGGCCCCGGGCCGCCCGCGCTCCCCATGAAAAACCAGCTCCGGGGCCCCAGTGCGGGCGCACATGTCGGCCTCGGGGGCGTCGGCGGCGGGGGGCACCGGGGCAGGGTCGGAGCCCGGTGCGGGGCCGGATCCGGCACGGGCACCGGTGCGGGTGCTGCGACGGGAGCGGGGCTATGCCCTGCAAGAGCGCCGAGTGGCTGCAGGAGGAGCTGGAGGCGCGCGGTGGCGCGTCCCTGCTGCTGCTCGACTGCCGACCGCACGAGCTCTTCGAGTCGTCGCACATCGAGACGGCCATCAACCTGGCCATTCCGGGCCTCATGTTGCGCCGCCTGCTGGAAGGGCAACCTGCCCATCCGCTCCATCATCCCCAACCACGCCGACAAGGAGCGCTTCGCCACACGCTGCAAGGCGGCCACCGTGCTGCTCTATGACGAGGCCACTGCCGAGTGGCAGCCGGAGCCTGGCGCGCCCGCCTCGGTGCTTGGCCTGCTCCTGCAGAAGCTTCGCGACGACGGCTGCCAGGCCTACTACCTCCAAGGTGAGGGCTAACCTCGAGACCCCCGTCCGGGTTGAAACTCCCCTACCGGCCTCTTTTCGCTCCCTCCCGAGTCCGCGCTCAGCCCCTGCACCCAGCCGCGCTCTCCCGGCGGCGCCACGTCGCAGCCAGGGCTGCATCCATCCCTCGGATGCCCCTGGTTCTCCTTTCTCCGCATGGTTCCAGTGGGCACAAAAAACTTTTCCCTAACTAGGTTTTCCTGTTTTCTCCCCTGTTGTTGGGGCCATGGCAGCACACAGGTTTCAGCGGAATACCCCCTCCCCGGAGGAGGAAGGGACTGCTCCAGCCCCTTAAGCCTAGAAGGACAGGACAGGCCGGTAGTTCTCTCTGCCCCAGCTCCCTCCCTAGGGCAGAGAGACTGGGGCTTGGAGAAGGCTCGGTCTCACCACTTGGTGATCACAGGCTTTTTGAGGCGCTTGGGGCTTGGTAGTAAGCAGTATCTCTGACCTGGTCCTCGTTCTGGGTAGGGGAGCACCCATCCTGCAGCCCCAGAGCCTGCAGAAGGGGGAGCCAGCGCCGGGGGGACGAATGTCTGCAGCCTAGCCGGTGTTTCCAATTAACATTCCAAAATGGCCTCTCCCTCTCCCTCTCCCTCTCCCTCTCCTCCCTGGCAGTGGCGGGGCGGGAGGGGAGCAGCAGAGGGCTGCGGCACCCTCTATACCTTCAGCACAGGTCTAGGTTTCAACTACAAGGTGCTCCCCACTCCCGGTCCTCTGAAAGCCCCAGTGGCTCTTCCCCTGTGTGGGCCAAGTTGAGAAGGGTCCAGTGTTCTAGTTGGGGTTCTGCAGAGGTGGCTTTAGTGCCCACTGGGGAACAGACAAGGTGGTACCTGCATGCCACTCCCTGACTGTGGTTGGGGTGGGGGCAAGCCCCCACAGGCCAAGATGGCCAGCGCTAGAGCAGTAGTATGTGCGAGGCCCTAGGTTTGATTCTTGGCACCACCAAAAACGCCTCCAGAATGCGCAGTCGGGGAATCCTGTCCTCAATGCCCCAGCAGTTCTGAGCCCTGCATCTCGTCTGGAGGAAGGGTTTGCAGACAGACCCACTACAAACCCTTCCCTTAGACCCATCTAGAACACTGTTGTCTGCCCTCCTGTCCCACTTAGCAGTTATGGAGCACCCTCGGAGCCAGGTGCTCATGGCACGGCTAAGGGGAATGTGCTGGGGCTTGTCTTCTAGAGCCCGGAGGCGGGTGGTGTGTCTGGGGCCCCCGTTGGGTTGTAGAACTCAAGACGGTTCTTTGCCTCATTTCCTCATCTGTGAAGTGGGCTATGGGATCTTTGGGGAGAACAGTCCCTGGGAGTCACCAGACATTGCCCAGGTGGGCCGTTGTTGGTATTGTGCTTGTTGGGGAGTGGCTGGGTTTGTGCAACCCCTTTGGACTAGGGAAGTGGCCGGGGCACCCACAGTCTCACCCCATTCTGGCTGCAGGTGGTTTTAACAAGTTCCAAACTGAGTACTCAGAACACTGCGAGACCAACGTGGACAGCTCGTCCTCGCCGAGTGGCTCACCACCCCACCTCCGTGCTGGGCCTGGGGGCCTCCGGATCAGCTCTGACTGCTCGGACGGGGAGTCTGACCGCGAGCTGCCCAGCAGTGCCACAGAGTCCGATGGCAGCCCCATGCCCTCCAGCCAGCCGGCATTCCCCGTCCAGATCCTGCCCTACCTCTACCTCGGCTGTGCCAAGGACTCCACCAATCTGGACGTGCTCGGCAAGTACGGCATCAAGTACATCCTCAACGTCACGCCCAACCTCCCCAACGCCTTCGAGCACGGCGGCGAGTTCACCTACAAGCAGATCCCCCATCTCCGACCACTGGAGCCAGAACCTCTCCCAGTTCTTCCCTGAGGCCATCAGCTTCATCGGTAGGTGTTGCCCAGCTCTGGGCAGGGTGGGTGGGTGGCAGGCGCGTCGAGGTGTGTACGGAACTGTGGGTGCCACCCGGGCCCCAGTTGGGCACCGCTGGGCCTGTTGAGGCTTTGTGTGTGTGTCCTGTCCCAGTGTGAGTCATTGCAGCCCTGAGGGCCCCGAACAGACCCCTGGCGGGGACTCTGCTATCCAGCTTCTGTCCTCTAGGGCCCTTGTTTTTGGGCTTAGCCTGCTGGCACCTCCCTGGGACCTCCCACGTGCTGCATCTTCCACGCACGTGCACTTTGGGGAGTCCCAGGGGGTGCTCAAGGGTTGCCCTGGCACAGAAGCTGCCCTTCCCTCCATGGCTGGAATAGGCGACCGGAATAACTTGATGCTTCTGGCAGCCTGGGGGCTTGCCTGAGGTGGAGAGGGAATGTGAGTGGGCTGGGCTGGGCTCCCCAGAGTGCTGGCTCTTGCTGCTTGGTGTAGAGTCCGCTAGGCTTCCCCACCCCACCCCACCTTATCTCTGACCGCCCCAGCCTGCTTCCTTCCCAACCACCACAGGAGGCTGTGGGGCCACGGGTCACAACATCCAGGGTACAGGATACAAGATCAGAACGAATGTAACCCCTAGTGACCCCGGTTTCTGGGCCGGCCTCCCGTGACTGTCCCAGTAGCCTGGGACGCCTTCTCCCACGGGCGGCCATGTCCAGCGGGGGTGGGGGGCGTTGTTTCAGTCTCAGCTGGGCTGGCCAGCTTTAATAACAGGGAAGTGGGAGGTTCAAGTCTCATCCGCTTACTGGGAACCAAAACTAGGTGCCTGGCTGGGAGGAAGGAAGGAAGTGGAGGCTGGGGGGTAGGGGGGGGGTTGGCTGAGGCTCCTGAGTTTTCCATTTCAGCCCCAGGGACACAGCTTTGAGGGCTGGGTGCTGCCTCAGCATCTGCCAGAGGGAGAGTAGGTCAGGGAGCGGCTCAGTGTTATTTGTGGGGACCCTTATTCTTCTTGAAGGCTCCCCTGTCTCTGGGGAAAGGGGACAGTACAGGGCAGAGGGATGAGGAAGAACCTTTACCCCAGTTGACAAGTGAAGGAGCTGCCGCCCGAGCTTCCTCACAGGACCCGGTGTTCCAGGATCAAGTGCCAGCACCACCCCCAGCCACATCCTGAAGAGGCTAAAAATAAAACCAGTCCCAGTGACTTCCCTTTGGTGCCCTCAGGAGTGGGTCTGGGGCCAGCAGGCGTTCTGGGTGCTGGTGTGTCACTGCTGGAACCTTGTACCCACCACCCCCTTCTGCCCCATCTCAAGGTCAGATCACGCTGCTCGGAAGGGAACGGGAACAGGAAGTGGCAGCCTGGCCCTTCCCTGCCACTGAGCAGTTCCCAAGATATTAGCCCTGGGTGCCCACCTGTGTCTACAGGTGACTGTGAGCCCCAGGGGTAACAGTTAAAACCGGAGGTCTGCTATGGGAGTACTGTGTACTGAGGACACCTCTCAGGGATGCTGGAGGTACCAGACTGCCCTTTGGTGACCTCTTTACCTTTGGCACATGGAGTGGCCACTGCCCCGGGCCCAGGGAGGAGAGATGGTAGGACTGAATGGTTCATGCCTCCCTGTGCCCTCGGCAGAGGCATGAGGAAAGTCCTGGGGGAGGCTGTCATGGCGGGACAGGGGTTGGCCTGGCTGGGTGGGCCCCTATACGCGAAGCCCTGGCCCTCCTAGGGAAGGGCTGACCACCCAGTCCCTGCAGAAGAGCCTCTGGAGTCTGTTTCCACGCAGCTCTGTGGGAGCTGTAACAGCCAGCTCAGACTTGTTCTCAGACCTGGGGAGTGGTGGTGGGACTGTGACAGGACCCTCCTGTGCCCCTGACCTGGTTGCCCTGTCCCCACGTCTGTCTTGCCATTATCAAATCAGCTCCTAGCCCTGGTTCCAGGTGTCCCAGCCCCTGTTGTAGCAGCAGGAGGGACCTGCCGTGGTGGTTCTTGTCAGGCCGTTAGAGCAGTGTGGATAGGGGAGCGCCCATTTTGGAGACAAAGGAAACTGGGTGGGTGCATGGCAGAACCCTCTCAGCCACCACGCCTAGCGCAGGGGCTTCCTGGACCCTTGGGCCACCCCTGACCCATGCCCGTGTGTTTCAGATGAGGCCCGCTCCAAGAAGTGCGGCGTTCTTGTGCACTGCCTGGCGGCATTAGCCGCTCGGTGACCGTCACCGTGGCCTACCTGATGCAGAAGATGAACCTGTCACTCAATGACGCCTATGACTTTGTCAAGAGGAAAAAGTCCAACATCTCACCCAACTTCAACTTTATGGGACAGCTGCTGGACTTTGAGCGGACGCTGGGGCTCAGCAGCCCATGTGACAACCACACGCCCAGCGAGCAGCTCTACTTCTCCACGCCCACCAACCACAACCTGTACCCCCTCAACACACTCGAGTCCACGTGAGGCCTGGGACCCAGGGCCGCTGTGTGCCAGCCCCTCCCGACCCTCTCTGGGGGCCGGGAGACAGGTCTATTCCCACTGCATCCGGCCTAAGGGGCTCCTGGATACTGCCTGGGCCCAGAGGTGCAGTCCACGGAGATGATGCTTCCTCCGCCGTCTGGGGAGACCGGCCCAAAGCAAACGCCTCTGCCCGCAGGATTCTTGGGGAGGCCCCTGACTCTTGGACATGTGGCTTGGGGAATCCTCACCCCAGAACACTCCTTCCTGCTGTTAACCCAACCAGTTTGGCTGTTTTTTAAAGACACATCCATGAACCTGAGTTTACTTTTTACTGTTGGCAGGTAAACCCACGCTCCCTGGAGCACAGAGATAGAGAGAGTGTTCAAGCTCTTCATTTTCCTTTTTTTTTATGAAAAGTGTTATTTTCAGGCAACACACAACAGCAGATTGTATAAACCAGTATTTCATCCCTTTTCTTGATCCTGCGAGAAAGCGAGAGTGAGAGAGAAGTGTTCTCAGTTTTGTTTTTTCTATTTCAAAAGCAGTTATTGTTTGTTTTTTTAACGGAAAAGACAAACCCCATGTTGATCTTGACCAAATGCGTTTTGCACATGTGTGGAACCTCCGTTTCTGCAGTGGGCCCCAGAGGCGGCGCCTACTGCTCTACAGCCTCGAACCACCCTGGCGCCCAGCGCGCCTACCTGGCAGTGCAGGGACAGCTGCATGTTGTGACTGGCGGACTCTGCAGCCTTGCCAGGCCAGTTGCAGCTTGGCCCTGCCATGGGCGGAGCGGCAGAGCCCGGACACTGCCAAGCAGTAGCATTAGCCCTCTGGGATCAGCCTCTTGGAGGTTTTGGGCCCTGGGCCCTTTTCACTACTACCCACTACTTCTGTCCTGTTTGCTCCTTGTCTGTCACAGACCGTGGGGAATAGGAAGCTGGAGGTGCAGGGGGTGGGGGCCTGGCCCTGTCTCCCACAAGTCCCTCTGTCCCTTGCTTTGGTTCAGCTGTCGCTCCCATCCCCCCCCGTCTGTGGAAGCCTGCCCTGCTCTCATTGCCCAGCCTTCTGCTCCCAGGAAGCTCACCCCCATTTTCAATCCCTAGGGCCAAGGTGGGTGGGGCCACGGTAGACAAGTGAAAGGAGTATGAGGCTCCTTCCACTCCCACCCCTAGGAGCCGCAGAACTAAGCCACGGATCCGTTACTCTCTTCCACTTCTGTTCCTCCTCCCACCTCGGTTCTCCCAGGTGCCGGAATGTCGGGGACCCGGGAGGAGTGAGCAGTCGGGTCCCCCAGGGGTGCAGCAATCGGCACACAGTGAGGCCACGAAACTGCCCCCCACCTGCATCTTACCTCACAGGGGTGGCTTTCAGGGGATTCTTTAAGGCATTGGATTAAAATCTTGCCACAGTCGAGAAATTGACAAAAGCTTCCATGCTGTCCATGGTTCTTTCTTTTTTTTTTTTTTTTTTTTCACTTTTAACAAGAAAAACCCAGAAAGATGCATCAGATTTGTATAAATGAGGGGTATGCCAAGAGGGTGGCCAGTTTTGCTTTATGATTTTATGAAGGAAATTTTGTGACCATATATATATGTATATATATATACATATATATACACACATACATACATACATATATATATATATAAATATATCTCCCGAACAGCAACGGGACTTTGTTTATATTGCAAATAAATATTATTTTTTTCTTTAAAATGAGTTGTGCTTACTAAGACTCCTGGGGGCAGGAGGGGTTCTGCTGGCGTAGGTGGGGCAGAGACCTACCAGTCACTGGCCTGGCTGATCAGAGATGCCATGGTGGGTGCAAGAGCCAGGCCTTGGAGAAATTGGGAGAAGCTTCTCCCCAGTGCTTCCGGCACCAACAGGCGGGGCCTGAGAGTCTCCCTATGTCTGTGCAGTGGACAGCAGACAGAGGCTTGGAGAGTTTCACGGGTAGTGACACACTGAGGAGCCCCTGCTCCCAGAACCAGCCCAGACTTGCTGGAAACCAGGTTCCCCCTGTGGCCCCGGGTTCATGAATAGAAGCAGTGGTCAGCTTGCCCCCTCTGCTGACCCTGGTGCTCGAGCAGGACTAGAACCTGCCTTTGCTCAGCAACGCTGGGTGCCTCAGCTTTCCTGAGCCTTAGTCTAGAACGTGGGCAGCCACTTTGAGATGCTCAGTGCTTTTTTGTATTGGGGTGACGAGTACACTGTTCATTTCTAGGCTGGGCTGGGGATGTATGGGAGCCAGCAGTCAGGTCATCTGTCCAGAGCAGGGAACTCTGTGTGTTTCCTGGGCACTGGGGCCAGACTCCCTGGGGAGCAGGGAACCAGGACGGGACCTAGCAAGGGCTGGTAGCCCTAGCACTGGGGAGTGAAATAGGGGAAATCCGTGGGACTGGGAAGGTCACACCTGTCAGGCCCCTGCTGTTCTGTGCACACTGTCCCGCCCCACCTTTACCTGTGAGTGCGCTGTCACACCTGCATGCACACGAGGGTTGAATCCCAGCAGTGGGTCTGCCAGCTCCTCACCGCTCTGCAGCCCTGACACCAGAGTCAGGGGACGCTCACGTAACACTGGGAGGGGAGCGGGATGGGGGGGGGAGGGGGGGGGGGAGCTTCTCGCAGCCTTGGCAAGGGTGTGCTGCTTTTCCTCTTGGGCTTCCTCAGGCCCGTGGCCGTCTGTGCCAGGGGCAGGCAGGGGCTGCCGAGGAGACAGAGACTGGGTCTTTGTTCCCTCTCACTGCCCTCAGCGAGAGCTGGGGAAGCCCGCTGGGTGCCGGGCTGGGGGCTGGGCCCTTGACCGCAGTGTAAGTGCCCGGCAGTGCCAGTGTGTCCCAGCACAGGATGGGGGTGGGAGCTGCCTCCTGAGCTTCTCAAACAGGACAACCTCAGGCGGGAGGCCTCTTGGCCCCCAGTGTCCCCATCTGTGGCCATCTCATGGCCCTTCAGCATCATGCCTTTCCACTTCCCTGCGGAGAGGACAGAGGGCGGTCATGGCAGTGGCCGGGGCTCTGGGTGCTCACTCTACCTTGGTCTGACCACGCTTCCTCGCTCCGTTGGCCCCTTCGAGGTTCCAGGTCCCCTTCTCACGGTTCCTCCCTTTGTTCCTCCTGGTGTCTGCCCTGCTTTTCCCAGGCTGTGTTCCAAGCTGCCTGCTGACATCCACAAGGCTGGTGGACCCTCAGCTCCTGGCCATCCAGTTCTCTGAGCTTTGGCTTCCCTTTGGGTCTCTGTTCCTGTCTCCGTCTCAGAACAAACTACAGGGACCCTGCCCCCGCCACACACCCTCACACACATCACACCACACATACCAATACACATACCCCACGCACACTGCACCCCCCCACATGCATCACGCACACACCACACCACATACCCCACACCTCATGCACACAGATATACCATACAAACACTCCACACATACACTCCACAAAAACACATATGCACACACATACACACCACACCACATACACACACCCCACACGCATACACCATATGCACGCCCCACACCCACATGCATACACAGACACCCCACACACAACCACATGCGTGCACTCACACACACACACACACACACACACACACACACACCTCCCTTTTCTCAGCATCCTCATGGGATGAGAATTCACCGCTTGCTGGGTCTCGCTCTCACTTGTACATTCATCCAGCAACCGTTCCGGCCGCCCTGGGAGTGGGAACACGCCTGAGGCCAGTTCAGTGATGTCAGACCAGGCGGCAAGATAATGGGACTCCTGCTGTGTCCTCAGGAATGAATCAGGTGCAACAGCAAGAATGACTAAGGCCAGACATCAGAAGGGCTTGTCACTGTGGAGTCCTGCCTGGAAAGGGCATGATAATGACCCATAGAAGAAACAAACATTTCCTTGGGTATCCCTGCTCAGACCCTGGACGAGGAGAGGAGCCGCTCATGGGCCAGTGGGTGGTGTGTGTGTAGGTGTGGGTGGCTCACCCTGCTAGAGCCACCTGCTGGGACCCTGCTGGGACCCTCAGGCCTGCGCCCCCTCCATCCGCTCAGTCCCACCCTGCAGGACCCACACCCAAATCCTCAATAGAATCCAGCAAGCGGCCTTGGGGCCAATATCTCTGGAGAGAGCAATCTAGCAGGGGTGTTGTTTTCTTTTTTTTTTTTTTTTTTTGCTTTTTGGGTCACACCGGCAATGCTCAGGGTTTTTCTGAGTAATTTCACTCAGGAATTACTCCTGGCGGTGCTCGGGGGGACCATATGGGATGCCGGGATTGAACCCGGGCCCAGCATGGGCCGGCTGCGTGCAAGGCAAATGCCCTACCCCCTGGGCTATTGCTCCGGCCCCTACCAGTGGTGTTTTTGATCCCTCTCCCTGTTTGTTCTGGCCTGAGCTGGCACAGCTCTCTCACCTCCTCCCAGAACCCCTCTGGGATTATCCCCTCTGCCTCCTGGCACCAAAAGCCCCAAAGTGTCCTGCCTTCCCCCTAACCCTGTAAAAATGAGGGGAAGCAAGACTCGGTGGGTACCACCCTCGAGGCGGGTGTGGTGGGTGGAAGCTGGCCACCTGCTCCCCTGCAGTACACCTTCCACCCACGTCCTGCTTCCCCCACTGGGCTTTGAGCCGTCTTCTGCCAGCCTGTGAAGACACAGACACGTACTCACATGCGCGGGCACGCACACCCGCATGTGCAAACACACTGCCCCTCGTTTCTCAGGCCGGGCAAGCCCAGCGGGTCCCGCGTGATGGGGGAGCTGCCTCTGACTGCAGCCTCCTCAGAGGGGGCGGCTGGGTGAGGTCACCCTTCCCAGGTCTGGCCTTGAAAGACCATCGTTAGCAATTGTCCTGTGCTGAAATGAGGCCCCACCCCCAAGTCTAACTGGGCCAGCGGCACCTCAGCCGGTGACCGGGAACTCCAGCCTCCTAGAACTGCCTTTGCCCAGGCGGTCCCCTCCAGGAAGCATCACCTGCCCCTTACTCTGCAGCTTCCTGCTCTACATCCAGAGTGGCCTCACCTACACCCCCAAAGAGTGGAGGCCAAGGCCCTGCCTGTGGGATGGAGTGGGCCTGAGGGCTGGTCCAGGCTATGAGCTAGGGGACATGGCGCCCTGCACAGCTCTCGCTGAAGCTGAAACATCGCGAGAGCTGAGCGCTGCTGGCTGGTGTGTGGGGTGGCTGCTGAATCTGAATCCCTCACCACAAACCACTCCCAGGGAACCTATGCCCGCCCAGTCTCTCTGTTCCCCTACAATGATGTCCCCAGCTCGTTCTCAAACAGCACAGCCCGGCTGCCCCTCAGGAACATGAGGGGAGAAAGCAGGGGAGGAGGACCCCCAGAGGCTGCAGGGTCCCTACTCTGGAGCTTGACTGTGACCACCTCTACTCGGCTGAGTGGCGCTTCCCAGGGCCAGCCTTGGGTTCATCTGTGACTGTGGACACCAGCCTCCTCTCCCAATCAGTACCAACAAAAGATAAAGAAGGGGCGTTTGCCTGTGGGGTCACCTTGCACAGTGACCCCAGGCCCTCACTTCTGACCCCAGGTAGACACTCAGCCCTACTGCGTAAAGCAGCCTCACAGCCAGGGTCCAGCCTGAGAGGAGGCGCAGAGGTCGGGTGTGGGGGGCTGGGCTGGGTGTCTGACAGGAGAATGGTGGATCAGGCCTGCCCGGGCCCCCAGAGGACCTTTTAGGAGCCTCTAGCTTCATCTTCCCGCATGTCCTAAGGCCCAGAGGAATTTAGGCGCTGCCACCTCACAGGGCCCCTGAGCATGGTATGATCGTGACCTTGGGGTGACCTACGGGGTCTGTCAGCAAGCACCTTGGTTTCTTCCCCCCTGATTTATTTCTCTTTTGCCTGTTCCCTTTGGTGCTTGCCCAAGGCCCTCCTTAGTAGCCCCAAAAATTCCCATGTCCTGCCCCCTCAGCACCGTATATGAACCCGCCTCATCCCCCACCTGCCATCTCTGGTCTCTCACCCCACCCACAGAAATGCACTGTTAGAGTTT
>JAJIBD010013258.1:0-28086 GCA_021461705.1 Cryptotis parvus | reverse complement strand
GTTTCTTTTGTTATAGTTTTTGCAGTTATAGTTGTTATGCAAGAATGCTATGGTTGTACTTATTTCATAGAAGTGACACTCCAATTAACATGTAAGTGTCTTGTAGCATTGCATAAAGTGTTATCAAAATTGAATTCTTCTCTGCCACCCATGTAATAATTTCCTCCATTCCCCTGTTGCCCATACTCTCTATACATACTGTCCTTGTAGAAACATTCCAAAGTTTCTTCTTTTTTTGCTTTTTTGGGTCACATTAGGCGATGCTCAGGGGTTACTCCTGGCTCTGCACTCAGGAATTACTCCTGGCGGTGCTCGAGGGACCATATGGGATGCCGAGGATTGAACCCGGGCGGCATGGGCCGACCAGCGTGCAAGGCAAACGCCCTACCCGCTGGGCTATCGCTCCGGTCCCCAAAGTTTCTTCTTTAGGATCCTTTTGTTATTTAAGTTTTCTGCCTGATATTTCTATTCCCAACTCTTCCCTTATTGGTTGTTAATTTTATTACATAATAAATCTCAGTTCATTTTTTAAATTTTATGTCAAAACTGTGTCTCAGTAAAAACTCAACAAATAAAATTTAAAAATAAAGATAGAATTCAGGTTAAATGTTCTTAGCACAAAAAAAGCAGCCAAAAGGTGACAAAGGGACGTTTTGAGTGAAAACTGTATTTTTTACTATTAGCCTGTAGTAGTATTACCACTGATGTAAACATTTGTCTAAATTCATCAAATTATATATATTAAATATGTGGCCATTTTTAACATACCAGATAGACTGCGATAAAGTTGAATACGATAAATATCTTTAAAAGCCAGAGTGACAATTTAGATTATTATAGAAAGGACAAAGATGTTTCAATGTCTGTAGTAATTGATAGTAAGAATTGTAGGAATACAGTGTTTTACTAAATGTGGGAAATGGTAATGGCAGATTAAAACTCACCATTGAATATACACAAAGAGACTTAAGTGATAAACTCTAAATATCTGCAGGGCTAGCCACAATGTGTAAAATAAGAGGGAGAGAGATGCAGAGACAGAGAGAGAGACAGAGAGAGAAAGAGAAGAAACTGTGGTACCTGCTATTAAGGCAGCATGGGGGGTGCAGGAGGGGTGGGGTACATTGGTGGTGGAAATGGGGCACTGGTGGAGGGATGGGTGCTGGTATACTGTATTACCAAGAACCAATTATGAACACCTTTGTAATTGTATGTTTCACTGTGGTATAATAAAAAAATAAAAAAAAAGAATTGTAGGAATAGTAAGATGGTTTAATTCCCAATATTTTTTGAAACAGAATAGTTTTAAGTAATAGATAAGATAAAATTAGCATGCAGACATCGGGAACTATGATTGTCTTTGACGGCATACTGTTACAAACCAAGGTTATCTATTAAAATGAAAATGTGTAGGTGCAATTGTATCACCCACATCCCAGCTTGTGATGTGTAATTATTTTCTTTTACTTCCTGGGGTCCCCCTCTTTCTCTCTTTCTGCTCTCTCCCTCTCTCCCTCTTTATCATTTCTCCCAAAGAAAACATTTACTTCAAAAAATAAATAAATAAAATTTGAAATGTACCTCCTCATTGAAGCAGGCACAGAGTAGAGAAACAAAACTCTTTAGTTGGAGTTTTCAAAAGCTGGAGTACACAGTCCAGTAATTCAAGAAAATGTAAGTATAGATGTGCTGATTGAAACAGTGGGAAAGCAAAGATTTGCCCAGGAGTCAGGGACAGAGAATGCCTCCCAGTCTTCTGCTAAAGACTTCACTTGGTCATTGGCATATGATTTGTACCTGCCTTCCTCTTGGCAGCCATGTGCTTGAGGACAGGTTTGATAAAAGACAAGGAGAAGTTTCTAGTTTCTCCTCTCTGTGTATAATTTCATATCTTCAATCAAAAGCTACCTAAGCATTTGCTATAAAATGATAAAGTGACTTTGTAAATGATTTAACTGGACACCATATAATACTTTGTAAATTGCATACATTTTTGTCAGTTTATAAAACACTTTTCAGAATAAAAGAAAGACCCTTCAAGTACTTAATAGAATCTGATACAAAGATGAGTGAGGTCAGTAACTTGCATTTGAAACTGTTCAGACTCTGCTCGCCCGGCAGCACATACACTGAAACTCTTTAGACTTTTTTGGGTTATTCTTAAAATGCTGACAGAAATGAAAATAGGGAAAGGATTAGGAAGGTGGGCTGTGATTGCAGGTTTGAATCTTTAACTTGGGCAGAATAAAGACTGTGAGAAGCTAATTCATTCTTGCGAAAAAGAAAGGAGCTTTATCATCTTCCATGGTAACACTCAGGTCATATAACCAAATATTTAAATACTCCTTGTTACATTTTTCCATATTTTTATAGAATAATCATAGATTATTTATTCATGTATTTGAAAATGATGTCATATATTTGAAAATGATGTCATGTATTTGAAAATGATGGTAGAAAGAAAAGATACTCTGGAGGGTGAAACACTGTATCCATGAAACTCTATCATTCACAGTGTTGTAAGTCAAGGGTCTTCAATAAAACTAAAATGATTATATTAGTAGATTATATTAGAATATATTGTAGTCAAGGGTCTTCAATAAAACTAAAATGATTATATTAGTATATTTCTTTAGTAAAAATTAAGTACCATTGACAAGGAAAATGTTATTCTAGGGAAAATGCCTATGTAGCTCATTCAACGCTGTACTTAGATTAATAAGTATTTGTTAGATGTTTAATAAAAAAGCAATATTTTAAAAAGATGTGCAACTTTTTGTTGGCTCAGAATTTTTTAAGACATAAATTTATATTTTTGTTCAATTAATGGAAATGCAAACTTTTAAACTTTTAAATTTCCAAAATTTTCACTCAACAACCCACTTTTAAATTTATTAATTCTATCATTGCATTGTTTATTTCTTTTCTAGTTTTTGAGTCACACCCAGTGGTGCTCAGGGCTTTTCCTGGGTCTGCTCTCAGGGATTACTCTTGTCCTGGCTCTCAGAGGTCTATATGGAGTCGAGGATTCAACCCAGGTTGGCCACATATAAGGCAGATACCTACCTGTTGTATTATCACACTCTGGCCCCCTTTTATTGCTGTTTTAATTTTCAAGCCTTGAGTTGATGAATAGTAACTTTATGACCTACATACCACATGAAAAGTTAACGTTTTTAACCCAAATCCATCATAAATATTTTTTGTAAACTGTAACTACATACCAACCAAAGAGGAGAATAAGGACCAAAGAGAGATTACAGGGGTTAAGGACCTTACCTTATTAGCAAACAACCATGATCTGATCCCCTGGACCATATAGTCCTCACACACACCCAGGGGTCACTCCTGAGCACACGGTTTGGAATACCCTCTGAACACCCTTGGGTGTGCCCTCCTCCAAAAAAAAATTTTTTTCAAGTTCCAAATTAAATATTTTGTGTGTGTATTGGGCACTGTTACTCAGAGACTAGTCCCAGGTTGCTAATTCAGAGTTGTTTCTGGCAGTTTCTAGAGGATCAAATCAGGCCTGCTACATGCAAACGTGTGTTCCATCCTTTGAGTTGTTTCTCTAGCCTAAGTTACAAATTAATTTTATCGAGTACATTAAATCTCTTTTATTCATAATTGAATTAAAAATTGGTACTTGGTTTATGGGCCACTGACTACTTGGGATTTCTCTCAGCTTGGTGTTCTGGGGTAGCCCTGACCAGTGCCGGGAGAAACATGCAGACAGGGGTTGAGCCTGACTGTAAAGCTGCACTCCAGGCTTCTGCGCCATCTTCCTGGCCCTACGGAGTTCATTTTCCCATGTTCTATCTTCTGATTTATACCATTTACTTGATTTTCTTTTTCTCCCTCTAGATCCTATATACTGGAATTGTTATTTATGCCCCTGCTCTGGCTTTGAATCAAGGTAATTTTAGAGCTACAGATTATGTGACTCATGTTTTGGGGTTCATTTATCATGACCTTATTTCTCCTGAGGAAGATAGACAAATAGAGGGTGTTTCTAGTAATCTGCATCAGCTAGAGGGGAAGAAAGTGGGTTCGGTATCTTCACTAGCAGCCTTTTTGGATTCCTGGGTCAATAGCTCTATATAGTCTGTGGATTAATAGATCGTACTGGGTGTAGCTAATCTTCAAAGTGTGCCAACTAACCTTCTGCAAAAATCTAAATCACTTGAGTATGGAACTGTTTGAGCTACACCTGGTCGTTCTCTGGGGCAATTCCCTGCACTTGGAGATTGAACCACCAGACCGGAAGTGGGATCAGATGAAAAGCAAGAATCTGAAAGCATCCGCACAGTCCCTCAATCCAGCCATCATTCAGTCATTAGTGACTGCCAGGCCTCCTTTCCTGCCTGACACCCAAGCCCAAGAGGTATTGTCCAGCTCAGATTCTTGTGAAAATCTGGCTAACAGTGAAAGCGTGACCATGAAAGGATGCCATTTCGGATACTATTCAGAGTGCAAAAGAAAGAGCTCCAGGTGATTCGGAATAGAAGACAGAGGGAAGGGCAGTGAATGGCAGTGGCGTCTGTGAGCACAGGCGCTGATCTGCCGGTTAGTAACTCTCAATGTGGCTGATTAAAGCAATAAAACTGGCATTGTTCATTGAAGCAAAGGTACATACCAGTCATAGCCTTCAAAAGCTGGGGGGGGGGGAATTCCCCTATGATTAAAATTCAGATCAAGCAGTTTTTCTCAAGCAATTTCTTGTAAGAGGGTCCTGTGGACTCTGATAGGAAAGCAGACGGGTCATTGCTAAATCTATGTGAAAAGGAAACCCTTGCCGACTCCACACTGCAGTGTCTTGATTCCCTGATTCACTCATTGTAACCTGTCCGTAAAGTACAAAAGTCTCATTATCAAGAGGACTTCCTTTATAACATGCTCTTGCGTTCTGAATATCAGGCCTGTTCCTTGTCAAAATTACCAACATTATACCTGCATCATCCCACAGTGGGACAACTCAGTAAGTGTTGTCTTAAAGCGCCATAAAGATTGTTGGCTTGATGGTTTTAAAGGGCAGTTATGGGCAAAATCAGACCTCTAGCTTCAGTCTGAAGGAACTGCGGACTGTTCTTAACTTTATCAAGCCACTTTTGAAGAAATTTGGACTTAAGGAACTATACTTAGCTCACTTAAAACTCAATTGCATATTTTACTGTGACCAAGGCATTAGAAGGCCCAAGCACAAACACAGCAACTGTGTGACATACCCAAAGAGAGCTTTGTTTAAGTGAAATTGGAACTTGATGTTTTCCAGTCTAATCATTTTTTTATAAATGTATTTTTTTTTTTGCTTTGGGTCACACCCGCGTGCTCAGGGGTTACCTGGCTCTGCACTCAGGAATTACTCCTGCGTGCTCGGGGGACCATATGGGATGCCGGGATCGAACCCTGGCTGGCAGGCCGGCGCGTCAAGGCAAACACCCTACCCGGGGCTACGCTCCGGCCCCTATAAATGTATTTTTATTTTGTTTCACAGTACTGAGGGCAGGGACTCCCTTGTCATATAGAATTCAGGTATTCATTTCTTTAATTTTTTTTTTCCTTTTTGGATCACACCCGCGATGCTCAGGGGTTACTCCTGGCTCTTTGCTCAGGAATTACTCCTGGTGGTGCTGGGGGGATGGGGGACCATATGGGATGCCGAAGATCTAACCCAGGTCGGCCATGTGCTAGGCAAACACCCTACCCGCTGTGCTATCGCTCCGCCCCTAATATATATGTTTATATATTTTTTATATTTTTTTTTTTGGGTCACACCCGCGATGCTCAGGGGTTCCTCCTGGCTCTGCACTCAGGAATTACTCCTGGCGGTGCTCGGAGGACCATATGGGAGGCTGGGGATCGAACCTGGCCGGCATGGGCGGGGCTGCGTGCAAGGCAAACGCCCTACCTCGCTGTGCTATCGCTCTGCCCCTAATCATTTTTTTTGAAGTAAAACAGGTTTTATTAAGGAGGGTTTTAGGAAAGGGAAGGAGGAGGGAAAGTGAGAGAGAGAGAGTACACATCTCAAGAGGGGGAGATGCGGCGACACACGTGCTTGGGCACCACATGTGCTCGGCCCGTGGGCTCAGGCAGCATATGTGTCCATCGCAGCATGCGCCTCTGCCCCTAATCATTTTTAAAAGTTGTTTTGTTATAGAAAACTTTAATCATAGACTAAAATAGAGAGAACAGTATGTTGAATCTTTATGTGAATATACTTTCACATCAGTAATTATTAACTCCTGTGACAGGACAGAAGGCCTCAGGGCCTGAGTACTTGCTTTGCATTTGGGAGCCCAAGGTTGGTTCCCACCTCTTCATGGTTCCTCGTGGTCTCTAGCACATTCAGGAGTGGCTCGCAGTATCAACCCCTGCAATAATAATTCACTCTTTGCTTAATTCAATCCCAGTTTCTCCCATTAAATTATTTTGCTGTAAACATAAGTTTTTACTATTTTATCTGAGATTGAGGAAATGTGGTGTGGTATCAGGGGAGCCACTGGGGTCCCCGACAGTGTCAGGACAGAAGTTATCTTCTACCTCCGAGGCCGCCGGGGAATGGATGAAAACTCACGAGTCCAGCGCAGTTTCAAAAGACTTTTAACAATACAAAAGCTCTACCACCACAATCCAATATAATGAAAGAACTTTAGCTCTGGTCAGAACTTAGACCATACAAGAGAGCTCAAGTCTCCCACCAAAGAGAGAGGATCTCACCCGAGAGGAGTCCTACCCAAAAGAAGTAGGGTCGGAGCGATAGCCCAGTGGGTAGGGCGTTTGCCTTGCACCGGCAGGCCATGCTGGCCTGGGTTTGATCCCCAGCATCCCATATGGTCCCCGAGCACCGCCAGGAGAAATTCCTGAGTGCAGAAGCCAGGAGAAACCCCTGAGCATTGCCAGGTGTGACCCAAAAAAGCAAAAAAAAAAAGAAAAAAAAAAAAAAAACCCAAACCAAGAAGTAGAAAAGGGAAAGGAGTAAGGGCCTCAAGTCCCTTATATACACCAAAGTAATCCTATCTGTTGACAGGGAGTGTCCTGTCAACAATGAACCCTAAGCAGCAGTAAAGGGAAGGTGCTACTCCCTATTATAGGTACAACAAAGGTTTACGACAAAGATTAATCCCTTCTTCCAAGATTATCTTTTATGTCAAACACTGGAGAGAGGGGCTGGTATAAAGTAATACATCTTAATTTCATGAGCTTTATGTAATCTAGATGGTACCCACAAGGTCCTTCATATTTATGATCTGCTATAATAAATAGGGTCCACTCGCCTGCGTGAGGGGCAAACTAGTATGATCCTTCCTATAATCTTAAAGATAGTCTCAACGTAGCTAGGGTGGCAGTCTCCTGGTAAATTCTAACTGTCCCATGCTGGGTGCAGTGGGTATAAAGAGGAGCTGTGCCCAATCTAGATAACATAAAAGTCTTAGTAGATGTATAATAAGCCAGAAGTTATTCAGAGTCAAGGTGACTTTTGTAACTGCCACACCCTCCATCAGTGTTTACATAGAAGAGAGATCTCATTAGAATGAACCTTGACTTAAGAACATGTAAATCGATTAAGTTTTTGAGTGGGTAAAACAGCAAAGCTCCCAAACTAGCTAAGCCTGTCATCCAACAGTGTGGTACCATTAATATGGTGGAGTTTGTGTGTTAACATTATAATCCTTTAAATTTTGTTGAGGTTTGTTTGATGGCCCAGGATCTGGTCGATCTTGCTAATACTTATGCTTTTTAAGGAGAATTTTTATTATGTAATAGTTGGATGTTAGAGTCCATACATATCAAAGGTGCGGTTGGTTAATAGCTTTGTTAAAATCTCTTATCTTTACTAATTGTTTTTTTTATTGACCTATCAATTGCCAAAGAGATGTTAAAATCTCCAAGTATAACTGATTTCCTTTCCTCCCTGCTTCTTTTTGATGGGTGGGAGAGACACACTTGGCAATGCTCAGGGATTACTCCTGGCTCTGCACTCGGAAATCATTCCTGTTGGTGCTCAGGGGACCAAATGGGTTGCTGGGGATTGAACCTCGGTCAACTGTGTGCAAAGTACCCCCTGTACCATCTCTCAAGCATCCACACTCCCCACTTTTTGAGCCATCTTCCCTTTATATACCTTTTTTTGAGGGTATTTAAGTCATTTATTATGAGCTCATTAATATAAAATTTGACATTTTGTAAAATTGTGGTTGTTATTAGCTTTAGTGCTCAACTGATCTTATTTTTATACAGTTTTCTTAAGCCATACCTGGAACCCTTGACTTTATTCCAGTAATGCTTAATAGATTCTTTGCTTCCTGCTTCCTGTTACAAGTTGTTTTAGTTTCTTGCTCTCTTTTTGGGTGTGAGGGGATATTGGGGAAGTACTTACAGCCTGGCTCTGTGCTCCAGGGAACGGATATAGTGATTTGAACAGGGGTTGGCATGCAGCTACCCTATTCCAAATTCAAATTTAGGATTTTGGGTTGTTTGTGTAAGTTAGTGTGTTTTATATTTTGCCTCTTTCATCCTGAAACTCTTAACTTTTTTTTTGTTTTTTTGTTTTTTGCTTTTTGGGTCACACCCGCGATGCTCAGGGGTTTCTCCTGGCTCTGCACTCAGGAATTACTCCTGGCGGTGCTCGGGGGACTATATGGGATGCCGGGGATCGAACCCAGGCCGGCAGAGGCCGACCCGCGTGCAAGGCAAATGCCCTACCCGCTGGGCTATCGCTCCGGCCTCAAACTCTTAACTTTTAATGAAACATAATTGAGATTCATTATCACAGATGTCTGTATCACTGATTTCTAAACTTTAGCTGAGCATTGGACTCAATCAGGGGTATTTTTCAAAATTATGATGCTGAAGACTTATCACCTGTGATTCTGAGTTCATTTTGCTTGTTATGTGGCTTATTCATCATGATTTCAAAACTTTTCTCTATTAATGTGTAAAGTTGAGAATCCTGATGTATGTTTTAGGGCTAGTAATTCCAGTATTGTTACCAATAATATGGTGGCACAGAGAGTAAAAATATATGCCTTTGCATTTCTCTTTTTATTTGCCCTTATAATGTATCTCAGTAGGGTGTATTTTAAATAATTATGACTTAAAGTGAGTGACATGTCTAATCGATTTTGCTTAATCACAACCTTAATAACAGCTAAATTCTTGATAACAGCTAAGCTCATCTATTTCATTTTGATTTTTCTTTTAAGTGATTTCTTTCTTGGGGGGCTAGTTTGTTTGTTTGGGAACACACCTAATGATGCTCAGTGCTTATTCCTGCTCTATACTTAGGGATCACACCCGTAGGGCTCATGGGACTATATGGGATGCTGGAGATGGAACTTGGGTTCCCTGCATGCTAGCTGAGACCCTGCCTTCTGCACAATCCCTCCAGCCCTTCTTTTACATGGCTTCTTTTCTAAGTTTAATTCTTATAATTATATAGAATGCTTACATACTTCAAAGTTCAGTCTACAAAATGAGATCAGTTTAGAGGAATCTAACATGTCACTGCAATTCTCTACTCCTTCCTCCTCTATACATGATCGTTTTGAATGTTTTATATTTAGCCTTACTTTTCAGTATTTAAAAGCTTTAAAATAAAATTTTACAGCAGTTTGAATTTTATAACAAAGAGAAGAGAAGGTGTTTTCCCTTTGTCCCTGGGCTCGCATTCCTGGCCCTCATTATCAACATTACTCAGCAGAGTGGAACATTTATTATCAAGGATAATCCTACATTGATATATCGTACTCACCCAAGGTCCATAGTTTGCCTTAAGGCTCACTTTTGCTGTTATATGTTCAGTGGCTTTTGAACAGTATTAAAAGCCATTGACTAAAAGCAACACATTATTCATTCACTTACTCCACAATATTTTGGTTGTTTTCAAATTTCGGCAATTAGGAATGAAATTGCTATAAACTTCTATGAATGTATTTTTAGTGTAGAGATAAATTTTTTGCTTCTTATGGATCAAGAGCAAGGAGCACAATTGCTAAATTTTGTTGTGGTTGTGGGTTTGAAGCCTATGTTTAGTTTTGTAAGAAACTTCCAGACAGTCTCCCAAACTTATTTTGAGCTTTGCGTTTTCACCAAAAAACAGGAGAGTTCCTGTTTTCCATATTCTCTCCTGCATTTGTTGTAGCTAATATTGCAGATTTGGGCCATCCTCAAAGGTCTGTAGTGGTACACTATTATTGTTTTCATTTGTATTTCCCTGAAGGTAAATGCTGTAGAACCTGGTTTTACCTCTCATTTATTTGTCATTAGCATACTTTGATAAAGTGTCTGCCAAGGTGTTCACCCAATTTTAATATCTAATTGCTTTCCTATCAGTTTTAGGGTTCATTGCTTATTTTAGATAACAGTAGTAGTTATTTTTTAATATGTCCTTGGGGGGTGGTTGGGGATTGTTTAGCGGCCACATCCGGCAGTGTTCAGGGCTTACCGCTAGTTTTGCACACAGGGATCCCTCCTAGTGGGGCTCAGGGGACTGTGTGGGATCTTGAGGATCAAACCTGGGTTCCCACATGAAAGGCATACTCCCTACCCCCTGTACTATTTCTCCAGCCTCTGTAATATGTGTATTTTCAAAATATTTTGTCCCAGTCTGTGATTATCTTTCTATCTCTCTCTTGAGATGTTTTTAATTTTAATGATCTGAGATTATCAATGATTCTGAAAAATGTGTCTTGCCTAAAAGACACATTTTCCATCTCCAGCATCCCATATGGTCCCATGAGCC
The DNA here is from genome assembly GCA_021461705.1 of Cryptotis parvus. Taxonomy (NCBI): domain Eukaryota; kingdom Metazoa; phylum Chordata; class Mammalia; order Eulipotyphla; family Soricidae; genus Cryptotis; species Cryptotis parvus. Next base: position 17,345 of record JAJIBD010013258.1, on the reverse strand, counting down.
CTACGGGAGTGATCCCTAAGCATAGATCCCTGGCCATATCACACTATGATACCTAATAGTGTGTTCAGATGATGGTCAACATTAATAGTTAACAGTGTAAACATTCATATGATGGTTAAAACTGTTCAACTCCCTTAAGTCTGGAAAGTCACCTCTTAGCATCAATCAATAGTTTTTTAGCTTCTAATAGAAACACAGTTTTGTGTATTTAATTTGTTGGATCCTTGTATGATATTTGAGGGCAGAAAGCAGGCCTATTTAAATTATTAACTGTTTTTCTTAATAATTTTAATTGATTTACAATTGCTTTACAACATTTAGAAATTTCAGGGACATAAATTCACACCTCTATATGTGCAGAGCGACCCAGCAGTAAAGTTCTATCCCCAGTGTCAAAATGACCTTTTTGCCCCTTCCTCTCCCGCCCTCTCTTTCTATGTGGTAACCACCTTGAATTCCAGTAAGTTTTGCTTTAGTATAAGTTTTTTTTGTTAGCTTTCTTTGTCTTGAATGATGGAGTGGGCCACACCCAACTGTGCTCAGGGTTTATTCCTGACTCAGTTCTCAGAATAACCCTGGGAGTTGGGGTGAGTGGAGTGTAACTGGGGACACAGGTGATGGGAAAATAAAGAAATGGGTATTGGGGCTTTATATAACCCGAAACTCAATCATGAACAACCTTGCAACCGTGTATCTCATTCTGATTCCATTAAAATAAACAAACAAAACAAATAAATAAAAAGAAGTAATCCCTGGCCATGCTTGGGGAGCCATATGTGGTGCTCGAGATTTTAACCAGTGTTCGTGGGATGCAAAGCAAGTGTCTTAATTCCTGTACTATTTCTTGGTCCCTTATTAGTTTTGTTTTCGTCACCTCATGCAGTTTAGTTACTTATGCTGCATATGTAAGTGCTGTCATCTCATAATTGCCTTTCATTGTCTTACTTGTTTCACTTTAGCATAATCACCTTTCATTCTATTTAATTCCTGAAGTGAGATTTTTAAAAATTAAATCATAGTGAAATGCAGTTACAAAGTTGCTTGTGATTTTCAGTCATGCGATGTTCCAGTTTTGTGTTTTGAAGTCAGGACCACACCCCACAATGCTCAAATGTCCCAGGGCTACCCCCAGTGGTGCTCAGGGCCTACAGTACAGTGTGGACCTGACAGTTTATTGCCTGGTGGCGTAGTGCTTAGAAGCCCAGCAATGCTTAGAAGCCCCCTGAATTTTACCTGGTGGCATGATATTTTGATTACTATAGCTTTGTAATATAGTTTGACATCAAGGAGTGTAATGCTTCCAGTTTTTTCCCTTTCCTCTCAGACTTGTTTTGGCCACTCAGGGTTTTATTTATTTACTTATTTATTTGTGTTCCATACAAAATGGAGAATTGTTTGCTCTAGTTCCTTGAATAAGGCATTAGTATTTTTCCTTTAAAAAATTGTTCCATGGGGCGGAGTGATAGTCCAGCGGGTAGGGCGTTTGCCTTGCCGTGGCCGACCTGTGCCAGCCCGGTTCAATCCCCGTTATCCCATATGGTTACCTGAGCACGGCCAGGGAGTAATTCCTTAGTGCAGAGCTAGAAGAAACCCCTGAGCATTGCCGGGTGTGACCAAAAAAGAAAAAAAAAATGTTCCAGGTAAGACAGAGAAGGGAACAGTGTGCCAATAATTGTCGAAAGTGCTATTACCACATAGAACATAGCATCAAATACAGGCAAAAAGATACACATGATAACATCTAAGTATATATATTGTAATCCACAATATGTAAGAGAAGGAAGAGAGAAAGAGAGAGAGAGAGAGAGAGAGAGAGAGAGAGAGAGAAAGAGTAAAAGAGAAAAGAGATCAAGAACCTGCCATAGAGGCAGTCTAGGGTAAGGGGAGGGAATCGGGGACATTGGTGGTGGGAAATGAGCACTGGTGGAGAGATGGGTACTGGGACACTGTATGGCTGAAACCCAAACATGAACATCTCTGTAATTGTTTATCTCATGGTGGTATAATAAAAATATATTAAAAAATTTGCTCCAGGAATTAAGCCCCAGGACCTCACAAATGCTTTGCTATCGATCAGCTTCATACCCCACCGTTGATATTATAATTAGGATTGTGTTGGATCCACAAATTCTTTAGGTAATAAATACGGTGATCTGCACAGTGTTTTTGGCTGTATGGCTCAGTTTCTGACAGCAGTACAGTCTTTCACCTCATTCTGAACGGTCACTGCTGTGGGGGACAATAGTGTACATTGTCTCTTCCCCTGGTATGGGCAGTTCTGCCCACAGCAGTGATGGCAGGTGCTGCCATGGGCCATAATGCTAATTCCTTCTCTTAATCTCACTCATCTAATCCCATGCAATGTAAGGACAAGCCTTCCTGGGCATGGGTCTATCAGGCAAACAAGACTGCTTTTGAGGCTTTCCCGTGGTTTATAATTGATTTCTGAGTGTTCATGAATGGGAAATGTTGTTGGGTGGAGTTTATTCTACCATGTCTCAAATATACACACAACCAAAAAAAAATGTTTTTTTCTTTTTCGGGTCACACCCGGCGATGCTCAGGGGTTATTCCTGGCTCTTCACTCAGGAATTACTCCCGGTGGTGCTTGGGGGACAATATGGGATGCCAGGGGATCGAACCCGGTTCGTCCACATGCAAGGCAACTGCCCTACCCGCTGTGCTATCGCTCCGGCTGCAAAATTATTGTTTTTTTTTTGTTTGCTTTTTTTTTGGGTCACACCCAGCAATGTTCAGGGGGCTACTCCTGGCTCTGCACTCAGGAATTACTCCTGGCAGTGCTCGGGGGACCATATAGGATGCCGGGGATCGAACCCAGGCTGGCAGAGGCCGGCCGCATGGAAGGCAAACACCCTACCCACTGAGCTATCGCTCCGGCCCCATGCAAAATTATTTTTTAAACTCCACTTGTTCAGAAACATTTAATGAAATTTGGACTGAGTTCTAAGGAAATGCGAATAGAGATAGGTGCTTATGAAATAATGGCGCTGCCCTGCTGGTTTTCTTGAGAAGTACATTTATTTTGCCTCTTAGTCATGAATGTTCTCTTCTTCTACAGTCACAGGATTTGATCTGTGGGGTGCAGTAGTAGCAACAGGGGGTGGTCTGCACATTCTACTGCACACTGGTATGTGAAGATTAATATTCCTCCTTTTGTGCTACAACTTGCTTTGCCAAATTGAACGCTCTAGTTGTGGTGTGCTACGAACTGGGCTTTTCGTATCTACTCTCCCACCTCCCACTCTGCAACTTTGTATAACTGATATCATCACTGAAATTCATTATTTTTTTAATACAAATCATTACATTTTGTCCCTAAAATGTCTAATCTACGTTAATGGTTGTCAAGCTATTGTAGATGAACTCATACTATTTCTGAGCAAAGAAACCTGAAATAACCTTTCATTTCCTACAGGCAAGTGTGACTGTCAAAATTCATGACAATCAGTATGGCACACATGCCGGTGTAATGGTGAATGCTGTGGAACACGTCTTATGGTTTCCATATTAGGCGAGGTCTTACCTCTTTAGTTGCTAGTTCATCTGGAAGACAGAGTCCCAGGGAGGGACTTCTTCAGACAAGGTCATAGCATGAGAGGGAGTCACTTGGGAAATTTTTGGAAATTGCTAACACATAACAATGTTAGCATTTCTACAACAAGCCTGATCTGCTGAGTGCATACTGGTTGACTGGCAGCCCTGCCTCCAAGATAGACAAAATTTATGAAAGTGACTTTGCAGTTTGAGCCTGAATGTTTTTTAAGTATTTTATTACACCACCGTGAGATATACAATTACAAAGATATACAATTACAAAGTTCATATTTGGGTTTTTGGTCATACAGTGTTCCAGCACCCATGCCTCCACCAGTGCCCATCTCCCAGCACCAACGTCCCCGGTTCCCTTCCCCCTCCCCCAGCCTGCCTCCATGGCAGGTTCTTTATTTCTTTCCCTTTCTGACCTGATTTTTTCCCCCCAACCACTATACTTCACTGTAATGTAATATATCTGGCCATACTGAAAAAAAGTCATGCAATTTGACCTCTCGATGCTTTTTGTCCCTATTTTTCCTCTGCTGGGATCGCCTTCCGTCTTTGCCTTTGCTTATACTTGCAACTCTGGTTTAAATATCACCTTACTTTGAAGCTCATTACAATCTGCTTTTGAATGTATTTCTTGAGCAAGATCCATGCTTTATTTTTTTTTGCTTTTTGTACAGTATGTCGATGCTTAATGATGTTGTATGGAAGCATTAATCCTAATCTAATTTTCCTTAAAAGGGTGGTCTTAAAGCTGTTATCTGGACAGACGTTTTTCAAGTTGGGATCATGGTGGCTGGATTTGTATCTGTGATTGTACAGGCCACAGTGGTGCAGGGTGGAATCAGGCGGATTCTAGATGATTCTTATAATGGCGGAAGATTAAACTTCTGGAAGTAAGTTACTATTTACCTCTTTGCTAATACACTTCCCTCTTCTCCAAACTATTCCTCATTGAAATAGCAAGTTTACATTAGAAAACAAACCATCCACTTAGAATGTGGACTGAAAACTAAACCTGGCAATCGCGTATGGAAGTTCTACATTAAGGGTTTTTTTTTCTTTCTCTGTTTTGGTTTTTGGGAGTGCCCCTGGATCCCCAAATCTTAGGGCTTACTCCAGACTCTGCTCAGAGATAACTTCTGGCAGGGATAATGAGATCATATGTAGTTCCAAGTATCAAACCTAGGTCAGCCAAGCATAAAGGAAGTACATTAACCATGTATGACATATGCAGCCCCTTATTGGATTTCTTAACTCATACTCCATCACCTGGTAGCTGTAGTGTTCTCCTGAGAAAGGTTCATCTTCTAGATGCCAAAGTCTGGAATAAGTTGAAGGTTGAGGGTAGAACAATGGAAGGGAAAGTATAAAGAAAAGAGAAGGGAAGTCTTTTTTTAAAAAAAGTATTTTATTATACCACCAGTGAGATATACAATTACAAAGATGTTCATATTTTGGTTTTGGTCATACAGTGTTCCATCACCCATCCCTCCACCAGTGCCCATCTCCCACCACCAATGTCCCCGGTTCCCTCCCTCCTCCCCCAGGCTGCCTCCATGACAGGTTCTTTATTTCTTTCCCTTTCTCTCTCTTTCTCTTTTCCTTCCCTTCCAGATTGAGGATTACAGAACATACATTAAAGAGTTGTCATGTGTATCTTTTTGCCTGTATTTAATGCTCAGTTCTAGGTTGGGATTAGCACTTTCGACAATTGTTAGTACACTGTTTCATTTTCTGTCTTACCTAGCCTCTGACTCCCACATGTTTGTGATAATTTCTACCTTTGACAAGACCTGAAGGAAATCTTTTTTGGGGGGAGAAACATAAGCAAAAAATCCCAACTAGACAGTTATATTTATATTTTATTTCTAGGAAATTGACTAGAACAGTAAAGGCTGATTACTTTTTAAGTGTCAGTGCATGTGGTAAAAGCATCTCCTAAGCAACTGCTCAGTTTTCTAAAGAGAAAATAACAAGGAACTTAGGTAATTTTCCCCAGCTATATCACACAAAATTGAAAGACTAAAACACCTCTTTCAGATTAGCAGTGTTATCCTTGTACCATATTCAATAAGGAGAGGGTCTCATTTCTATGCAGACTGGCTTATTTCTCTTTAAATAGCCTCACTGTGAGATGAGAAAGGCAAAAGCACTTACAAAAAAGAAAGAAAATGACTTTGTGCTTGGAGCTTCTTTTCTGGTATTGTGGAAAAGGGCCCTAACATTTGAGAAGAGAGGTGTTGGACGGGCCAATGCTTAGTTTTCAGGAATGAATTCTAGTGAATCATATTCAGCTGCTGTTAGTGCTTTATTTTTTTTTCTCCTTGAACCTCAAGATTCAGATTTCTAGCAAACAAATGTCCCTTTGGTGTAACATATACTTCTATTCTTTAACAAGGGCAGAGTATATCTTTTGATTGACAGCTGTTAAGACAAATGAAGAAATGGTAGTTTCCCCCAAACAAACATGGACACTATTACCAGAAAAGGGAACCATTGATGCCCAAAAGAAGAAACCAACAATGGCTACGTAGATGTTGTGACTTCTAAATCTCTTCCTAGTAGCTAGTTTAAAAGGAAAAGACATGAATGCAACCAGTTTTTCTGCAAGATAGCTGTTGCTTTCTATGAAAGATGCAGAAATTGCAGCATTAAGCATTATCGGGAGAGCCTAAGAAGTGAATGTCAGACATTTTTCTCATCTTTATGTTGAAGGCTGACAACCATTAGACAGTGAAATATCTTATTATGTTCTCCTTGATTTTTTTTTTTGATAATTTGTAGCACAAAACATTTGCTCTGGTTGAAATAGATGGAAAGAAGGATTTTGTGTCTTATTTGAGTGTTCAAAAACTTCTCTCAGGTAATTCATCAAATCTTTCTTGACTCTTTTCTAATTTGTTTTGTTTTGGGACTACACCTGGCTGTGGTCAGGGGCTACTTCCAGCTCTGTGCTTGAGGCCCATATGGATGCTGAATATCGAGCAAATCATGCTTTGAACTCTCTCTCTCTCTCTCTCTCTCTCTCTCTCTCTCTCTCTCTCTGGTTCATCCTCTTGACTTCATAGCATAGTACTTATGCTATAAGATAAGAAAGGATCCTCACCTTTCAAATGTCTAGTCTCTGATTTTAAATGTTAGAGATTGGAACAAATGTTCTCATATTTCCATAGGAAATATAAATTAGATTAGATTTTATAAATAATAAAATGGGAATATTTTACTAATCTCATTTAAATATTTGCCATGGATTTGAAGAATTTCTGCATTTTCAGAAAGTTTCCATGAAGGTCAGTTTTGCAGAACTTTTTTTCAGGCTCATGTATTAGAAATGAATAGAATCATTCATTCCAAGGTTAAAAGATGTATGAAATACTGAAGTTGAATTTTCTTTGGAATAATATTTTGGATTTAGTACATGTCATTAAAATGATTGCAATTATCATTTAGATGGCATGAACACATTTAAGAAAGCACGTCAGAGAGGCAGTAGAGAGATTAATGTACTTCCTTTGTTTTTTTTTTTTTTTTTTTTTTTTGCTTTAAATGGTCACACCTGGCCATTTAAAGATGCTCAGGGTTACTCCTGGCCCTTCGCTCAGGAATTATTCCTGGCAGTGCTTGGGGACCATATGGGATGTCGGGGATCGAACCCAAGTCGGCCACATGCAAGGCAAACGCCCTTCCCACTGTGCTATCGCTCTGGCCCCTAATGCACTTACTTTGCATACAGTTGACACCACTGGCTTTTGGGCACCACATATGGTCTCCTGAGCACTGCCAAGGGTGATCCCTGGCCACAGGATTAATCTCTGAACATAGAGGAATGTGGCCCAAGCAGACAAATAGGAAAAAGCTTAAAATAAAAAGGCATGATTAATAAAATAGTAGTTTTAGAACATGAATTAGTTGACTTCATTCAATTAATTTATTCATAAAAATTATAAATTTGAGCTATGGCTATACATGTACTAGGAATAGAATCACATATACAAAATGTGTGAGTTTTGCAGTTCTTTTAGTGACAAAGGGAAGTCCCTCCCCTTCTCTGCTCTCATTTCCTCTTCCCTCCTCCACCCCTGCACCTTCTTCTCCCTCTTCCACCATGCTCTTCTTTAAATTCAGTTGGACAGATTTGTTTGAATAGCAATTGTTTACATTTCCTAAATGCATGGGAAATAATTTTTACAAATGTTTAAGATAATTGCATCATAATTTCCAATTCCATTCATATTTTTTAAATCCTGGAAAGTATCCATTGTTATTTTATTAAGCTTAAGTCAGGAATGTTTCTGTTTTATATTTCTCCGTGAATGTATATACTTTTATAGATATATGTATCTTTCTATAGACATATATCACTTGCATATAAAAATATTCTAGGAAGAAATTTTGTAGCCTTATTTTTTCTTTACCAGGAATTCAAATTTGTTTTCTGTTTCTCTTCATTTAGTTTTGATCCTAATCCTTTGCAAAGACACACGTTCTGGACAATTATTATAGGAGGGACCTTCACCTGGACCAGCATCTATGGGGTCAACCAGTCCCAAGTGCAGAGATATATTTCCTGTAAAAGCCGCTTTCAGGCAAAAATGTAAGCCAAACTATGGTATCTGAGTCATTACTGTCAGTTCTCTTTTGGAAGCCTATATTTAAGTCTTTTGTGTCATAAAATTTCAAGAGATAAATGATAGACTTACCCACAAAAATGTCAAGTAGAATAAATGAAACTTTTCTGTTAGAAAGATAATATGTAAAAATATTTAGTTGAATTGTTAAGTAAAACATAAAATTATCAGATACTGGTAAGTGATGTGTTTGAATGGCAGTAAAATCTAATCAAACTATATATAAAGTATTAAACTCAGAATCAAGGGAGATGTCTGAGCAGAAGAATATTTGGACATACTTTCTGATGATTTGGAGGTGAAATAGAATTGCTCTTTGTTTTGTACCATACCCAGTGGTACTAGGGGCTTACTTTTAATTTTGTACTCAGGGATCATTTCTGGTGGACTGGGGTACCTTATGTACCAGGGATTCAAACCAGGTTTGGTTGCATGCAAAACAAGCACCTTTCTATAATATCTCTGTCCCTTATAATGACTATTTTTGACAGTTATGAAATGTACAGTAGGTGATGAGAAGCATGCATTCTGTTCAAGGGGAAAGGCTGTGTGCAGTATCACCTTCTTTGAAAGACTCTGGACCATATAGAGAAGTTAGACCATATAGAGAAATTAGTGATGTCATGTCGACTCTAAAGAAGCTATAAACCAGGGAGTCGCAATTTACATATATACATCACTTTATCACTTGACTTCCTGTAGATCATTGATTACTCGAGTGGGCACCAGTAAAATCTCAATATGTCCTGTCACATGCAAGATAGTCCAAGGGCATCTGCCCGCAACAGGAACATAAAGAGCCTCAAAGCATTCCGCTTGCAGCCGTGTGGTTCATCAATAAATGCTCAAGTTTTGAGGTGACTACAAGATTATCCCACCCGCATGGCAAAGCCTGTGCAAGCTACCCGTGTCACATTTGACATGCCAAATACCAGTAAAATATATATTATATATAAATATATAAATATTATATTATAAATATATATAATATAAAAATATTATATATACATAACACATTATAATATTATATATAATATTATTATATATTATATAGAAAACATTATAAATATATAATATATAGTATAATATTTTATATTAATATTATATTATATATTATATAATATTATATATTATTATATATAATATTATTATATATTATATATAAATATTATAAATATATAATATATAAATATTATATTATATATATAATATTTACTTATTCCTTTTAAGGAAGGCCTAGTTCTTCTGACTTGCCCCACTTCAGGGGGAAGAGAACCAAGTCTTTATCCCTTCTAACCCAATGGCCTTGGATACAAGTTGCCTTAGGGAAGAAGATATGACTTTGTGTGTGTGTGTGTGTGTGTGTGTGTGTATGTGTGTGTGTGTCTTTTTTTGGGTCACACCTGGTGATGCTCAGGATTTATTCCTGGCTCTGCACTCAGGAATTACTCCTGCAGGTGCTCGGGGGGACCTATATGGGATGCTGGGGATCAAACCTGGGTCAGCCACATGGAAGGCAAGTGTACAACCCACTGTACTATCACTCAGGACCCTGTGGTGTGACTTTGGGTGTGGTACCTCTGTTCAGCTTAGGGTAACTCATCACAGGATTCTCTATAATACCACTAGGAAAAATAACCAACTTAGTAAGAAAATTGTTTACCCCTCAACTAATAATTTGGGGCAGAAATCCCAAGTAATGATCAGGGCCAAGCTGGCTCGGCAGTTCAATGCTTGGGCCTGCTTAGAAGGTGCCACTTGGGCTCGAGAACATCGAGAGCCGCCAGGGCCACATCCTGCAATGCTTAAGGCAAGAAATACCCCCGATTATCCCAAGAAATACCCCCCAGCACCTCAGTTAATTATTAAGATTGCATTCAATATCATTACCCCGAATAACAACAGTAAGTACCTCTCAATGGTCTATTACATTCCAGGCACTCCTTTTCACTTAATCTTATAGCTCTGTGAGCTGGATAGCATTGACTGCAGGTATAAATTAAGAAACAGATTTGATGAGATTAAGTTACTTACCAAGAATCCTCTTGGTAGAACTGGAATTTATGCTCAGGTTTGATACCAGCACCTATATGTAAATCTTTGCACAGAAACCCAAAGAATGCACTGTGTTTTATATCCTGAACCTTTCCAGGTTTTTCAAAGTTATCTTTCATACTTATTGGGTGATATAAAAATCACATTCATGTATGTTAATGAACTTCTATATTGATGCTAACGGTATTTAGCAAATTATAATACAACAGTATAAGCAGTTTATAACATTACTTTTACTTGGAAAATAATTCTTAGGTACTGATCTATTGAATAGAGCAATAAGAATTGACCATTACATTCCTTATTCTATGACAAGAAGCCTGGATGTAGTTCAATCCCATACCATCACAGGGCTAGAAATACTAGTGAACTCTGACAAGAAGGATGCATTCATTGAATGGGAAACCCCATTGCTTTTGTCTGTGCAAAATGCATTGTGGATTGACAAATAGGCAGAAAGTTAGGCCAGAATAAAATAAGTAGTATTTGTGTTCACTGAAAGACAGCATGCATTTATAGAACATAATCTTAAAGATCTCTTACGTTTATGTGACAAGTTTTCTAATCTTTGACATATACATAATAATTAAAGTCATTTTATGGTTTCTTTTCACTTCTTTAGGTCTCTCTACATCAATCTCATAGGACTCTGGGGAATCATGGTCTGCTCAGTGCTTTGTGGACTTGCTCTGTATTCCAGGTACCATGACTGTGATCCTTGGACAGCCAAGAAAATATCTGCGCCAGACCAGGTTCAGTACCATGCCTTTTTTTTCCCTATGTGAACTAGAAAGATTATAAGCTGGAAGGAAAGGGTTCATAATCTTGTGGAGAGCAGCAAAGGGCTGTAATATAATCATCTTTCATCTCTCTGTGCTGTAGGGCCAGTTTTGGTACTCAGGGGACCATGCGGTACCAGGGACCAAACCTAAGCCTCACATATGCAAAGCATGAGCTCAGCTTATTGAGCTAGCTCCCTGAATAGATTTTCATACTTTATGCCTTTTAATTCTTTTTTTTGTTTGTTTTTGGCTTTTTGGGTCACACCCTGCAATGCTCAGGGATTACTCCTGGCTCTGCACTCAGGAATTACTCCTGGAGGTGCTCAGGGGACCATATGGGATGCCAGGGATTGAACCTGGGCCGGCACAGGCCGGCCGTGCACGGCAAACGCCCCTACCCGCTGGGTTATCGCCCCGCCCCTAATTCTTAAAATTTCAAAATTGTATTGGTTTGTATTGGGCAGGGGTCACACCTGGCTATGCTCAGGGCTTACTCCTGGCTCTGCACTCAGGGATCACTCCTTGTGGGCTTGAGAGATGATATCTGGTACTGGGGATAGAACTGGAGTTGTCTGTGTATGTTAAGTTTTTTAAAAAATATATCTGTCTGAATCCAGAGGCTGTTATGGGTCTAGTAAGATAGTACAGTTAATGAGGCATATGGCTTGCATGTGGACAACTTGGGTTTATTCCTGGCACACCAAATAGTCCCTAAATACTGCCGGGGGTGATCCCTGAGCACAAAGCTAGCAGTAAGCCCCAAGCACCATAGGGTGTGTTCCCCAAACAAACAAAAAAACCAAACAAATCTTACTTTAAGTACTTAGGCAATATTTTGAAATATTGAATATTTAAAGTTTAGGAAATATTAACGGTTTCATGGGGCAGAGTTGCTACTGGCTCTCACTGTGCCCAGCCGCTCATGAGGTGCCTGGGAGGGATGGTGGGTTCTAGCCCTGGCCCGCCACCCCAGCAGAGCCTCACAACAAGCCAGACGACCCTCCACCTCCATGAGGACCTCCATTTTCCACATCCGGACTTCCCCCTCTCTTCAGAACTCCACCCAGCAGACCAGCCTATCACAGCCCAGCTCGCATGGCTGGAGGTTCATCAATAAATGCTGGATTTTGAGATGACTACAAGAGTATGCTACCCGCACAGCAGAGCCTGGCAAGCTACCCATGTCGTATTTAATATGCCAGATACCAGTAACAATTATAGACCTCATTCCCATGACCTGATGGAATGGTTTGAGGCTCTTTATGTTCCTGGAGCAAGCAGGTCATATGGAGATGTTACTGGTGCCCGCCGAGCAAATTGAAGATGAACAGGAAGACAGTGATACAGTAATACAGTGATAGGAAATATTAGGGTATTTTAGAAAAATAACTCTCTTCAATTCTTGTCAAACACAAGGTAAATGAGGCAGCATTTACTTTTATTTGATAGTAAATAATACTCAGGAGTAACTTTTTGGAATTTTTCAGCTCATGCCTTATTTAGTACTGGACATTCTGCAAGATTACCCGGACTTCCTGGCCTTTTTGTGGCCTGTGCTTACAGTGGCACATTGAGGTATGTTCTGTGGCTGTGATGACTTCTTGGGATCTGCCTTTTGTTGGGTATTGCAAGGGATAAAGTGGAGCTTTGACATGGGCATGAATTGTCAAAATTAAGTTAATATTCCATGAGGGGACTCTGACTTATCTCTGGGCCTGCGGTCTAGTGTCACCTGTCTTCTCTGTTGATTGTTCCTACTGTCTAACACATGTGTCATCACAGAGTCTAAAGGCACCGTGCTGATGATTAGTTGATGGTAGCTTTTGCTGATTTTGCCAAATTTCTATAGCCTTAATTTGAAACATACCACGAGATAAAGTATGATTAAGTGGAACATGAAATTAAAATATTGCATCTTGAAAAATGCAGGTATTCAAAGAAGTTTATGTCATTGAATTTACTCATTGCACTTAATCCCCCTTAATTTTAAGGGGATTATTTTGGGGGACCCCCAGCAGTGTTCAGGGGATATAGAGCCACTCTCGTGAGAGTCAGCCAACGTGCCTGGATCTTTCAGTTTTTGGGCTTTAGAGTTCTTGGACGTAGGGAATTTTTGTTAGGATATATAGCATATGCTACTGAAAAGCCAAAAATTACTATTATTGATATTTATAATATATGTTAGGGAGAATTTATGACGATCCCTTTCATGTACAAAGCAAACTTTGTTTTGCAGTCAGTACCTAATAATACCACATGATCGTTACTGATCCTTTCCATAGACACTGGGGATTAAGTGTAGAATGGAAGCAGAATTACATCATCCTTAACAGCTCCAGAGAACTGTTGAATCTATAGATATCAGCCTGAATCAATTTTGAATAATAACAGTCCACAAAGAGATGCTGCCATCATTATGAACAGTAGAGTAGGATGTGGTAGTGATTCACAAGTGACACTATCTGCTGTAAATTCATTCTCTTCCCCTAGAGTATTGTTAAAGTTAGAGCGTTGAAAGAGCTACAGATGAAAGTCTGGCTTTCCCTTACAGTACAGTGTCCTCCAGCATCAATGCCTTAGCAGCAGTAACTGTGGAAGATCTAGTCAAGCCAAACTTCAGAACACTCTCAGAGAGGGCTCTCTCTTGGACTTCCCAAGGACTTAGTAAGTTTCCATTTTTATAATTTTGTTCTGCAAGATGATGTTTTTGAGACCACAGTTTCTTTTCTGTGGAAGACAGAAGGAACCTGAGTGTGACTGTGTATGCATATGCATGTCTGTTGGTATTAATGCAACCGCGGTCATAGTTGCAATGAATTCATAAAAAAATACTTAAAAAATTAACTATCAGGGGACCACAAAGAACAACTTGAATTCTTATTTAACTGTCCATTCTATCTACCCCAAATCTATTTAATCTAATTTAATCTAATCACAGAAAATATTTTAATCTTCTTCAAGTTTAGTCATGGGCTTTAAGAAATAGCCTTAATGTGTAACCAACAGACATATCCCCCCCCATATTACCTATCAGAGCACTGGCTGTTTATGGTACATCATCTGAATATGTTAATTAATATAAAGGTATTGTGATCATTTTGACATGACTTGAGACTGTCTTAGGGAAAGTCAATAATACTGTTACAGGAATGCTAAAATCTATAGCGTGTAGAATTTTACTAGGGGCTTAAAAATCAGCTTTAAATCAAAAGATTTAAAGGCTTCAAATTTCTACCTGTTTCATCTGGATGAAAAAAAATTCAACTAGAGTAAAAGAAATCTGATGAGTATGCCCCTTTTTTTCATGTTGGTATCTTGGAATATGTGTTTTAGAATAACTGACATTAAAATAAAACTTTAACCGGAGGCTGGAGTGCTACTACAGTGAGTAGGGTGATTGCTTTGCATGCAGCCAATCTGGGTTTACTGGGGCTTGGCATCTGGCACCAGATACAGTCCCCTGAACCCCACTGGGAATGATCCCTGAGCACAGAGTAGGAGTAAGTCATGAGAACAACCAGGTGTCGCCTCAAAACAAAAACAGACACAGTCACATAATTCCAATCGATCACTAAAGAAATACTACATAGGGGCGGAGTAATAGCCCAGCGGGTAGGGTGATGGCCTTGCACATGGCTGACGGGACTCGATCCCTGGCATCCCATATGGTCCCCCACGCAGTGTCAGGAGTGATTCCTGAGCTCAGAGCCAGGAGTAACCCCTGAGCATCTCTGGGTGTGACTCAAAAAGCAAAGAATAAAAGAAAAGAAATACTTCATAGTATTATACCGCAACCCACACTTGGGGACCATATACAAGCCAGGGATCAAACAACATGGGTCATATGCAAAGCAATTTAAAACTCTTGTACTGTCACTCTGTCCCTGAAACTCTTAAAATAATTTTAGGAACTTGAGCAAATGTCTTACAATTTAAATATTAATACATGTACTTGGAAGAAGTATGAAACACTTCCAAATCTAACGAGGAAATATTGGAAAACTAAAACCTTATATCTGATCACTAATTGGTACATGTAAGTTTCTCTTAAGAAGTTTGGGGGGAACATATTGTTAGAAGTGGGTATATAGTATTTAACTCAAAGACTTATTTCTTTGTTGGTTGAGCAGGAATGGTTTGGGATGATGGTGGAGATTATGGGAGATCTAATGGTACCAAATGACCCTTTTTTTTGTGGGTTGCCATTTCCCAGAAGAAATGAATGCTTGAAGTCAGACGTCTCAAGTATCTTATTATATACTCCACTCCTCCATTGCCCTGGGTAGAGCAGGACTGAATTGTGTCAATTTTCTTGCAAACTGAAAAGAGACCCAAGCCTTCCTTTCTAAACAAATTTTTGTGGAGGATTAAATTAACAATGGTTCTGAGCTTTAAATCCCTATAGTTAATACCGAGGATTCTTTACTTACATAACCCCATCTTGTAACTAATCTCGGGACACGATGTCAGAGTTTTGTTTTCTCCTTTGCACACTGCTGATTCTGTAGGCAGACACCTTCTCCTTTATTTTGCTGGTTCCGCTGTCTCCGGTGGCCAGGCTTTACCATTCAGAATGCTCGGTTTGAACCAAAGGTCACTGTCACTGTCACTGTCACTGTCTTCCCGTTCATCATCGATTTGCTCGAGCGGGCACCAGTAATATTTCCATATGTCCTATCTCATGCAAGTAGAGCCCAAGGGTACCTGCTTGCTCCAGGAACATAAAGAGCCTCAAACCATTCCATCAGGTCATGGGAATGAGGTTTATAATTGTTACTGGTATTATAAACTCACAGACATGGGACAGAGCTGCTACTGGCTATCCCTGTACCCAGCCGCTCACGAGGTGCCCGCGAGGGATGGTGGGTTCTAGCCCTGGCCCGCCACCCCAGCAGAGCCTTGCAACAAGCCAGACGACCCCCCCCCCACTCCATGAGGGCCTCCATTTTCCACATCCGGACTTCCCCCTCATTAGAACTCCACCCAGCAGACCAGCCTATCACAGCCCAGCTTGCGTGGTCCATTACGGCCGCACGGTTCATCAATAAATGCTGGATTTAGAGATGACTACAAGAGTATGCTACCTGCACGGCAGAGCCTGGCAAGCTACCCGTGTCGTATTTGATATGCCAAATACCAGTAACATTGAACCAAAGGTATGCAGCTTCTAATCCCCTAGGACTGAATTCGGCCTGACTTTTTGTGCTGTCCCTCTAGGTGTGCTGTTTGGAGCCCTGTGTATAGGAATGGCAGCGCTGGCGTCTCTAATGGGAGCTTTGTTGCAGGTATGAACCGTATGAACTGCCTTTGAAGGCTATGTCGTCAGCTAAGTCCTTCTCTCTTTAAAACTAACATGGCAATCTTTATGGGTTTCCCTTTCTCTCACTGTATTTCTCTCTCTTCTCCAGTACATCAGGAATGGTAAGGTTTATTCCAAGGATGCAACTGTGGCAAGTATGGTTTAATATATACAAGTGAAATAATGTGATACACTACTTTGAGGAAAGATATAAGTTATTTGATCATAGTCATTGATCAAAGAGAGCTTTGGCAGGATTGGAATCTCTTTGTGATAAAATATAAGCAACATGGGGAGAGAAGACACTTAACCTCAGCAGTGCAAAGGCCACTCAAACTCCCAGCTCATGTGACACCCCCACACAGTGAAAATCTGAACGCTTCCTTAGATCAGGCATGACAAGTCCACTTTCATGCAACACAATATTGGAATAAGGCAAGAAACAAAAGGGATTTAAATTTGGGAAGAGAAGTAAAAACAGCACTATTTGGCATGATCATAAATGTAGAAAAACCCCAATTTATTACAAAGTGTGAGACTGTAAAAATTGATATACAAATATCTGCCATTTCCATGGAAAACAAACTAGAAGAGAAATGAGGAAAACAACTCATTTGCAGTATATATATATATATATATATATAAAGTATCTGGAAATCAATTCAATTTAGGTAAAAGACTTATTTTACCCCCACTGTCCCCAGTTTCCCTCCCACCAACCCTGTACTCTGCCTGCCTCTATGACAGGTACTTTTCTTCTCTCTCTCTCTCCCCACACACACATTTCTCCTTCTGGCCATTATGGTTTGCAATACAGATGCTGAAAGAGTATTTTTTTTTTTTTTGCTTTTTGGGTCACACCTGGCAATGCTCATGGGGTTACTCCTGTCTCTGCACTCAGGAATTACTCCTGGAAGTGCTCAGGGGACCATATGACATGCCAGGGGTCGAACCTGGGTCGGCTGCGTGCAAGGCAAACGGCCTACCTGCTGGACTATCTCTCCGGCCCCAGATTAT
>JAJIBD010013257.1:0-30917 GCA_021461705.1 Cryptotis parvus | reverse complement strand
GTTACAAATTCTGGAAGATATAAAGAACTTTTATAAAGAAGGATGTGGCCAATGGAGATGAAAATAACTCAAAGTGTTGGAGCAAATGTTTTGCATGCGGGAGTTCTGGGATAAATCCTTGGTACCACACGATTTCTGAATGCTTCTGGACATGGCACTGAGCACTGTTCGGTGTGACCATCCCAAAAAAAGAAAAATGTGATAATTCTAGGCTTTTTCTGGATTAGACCCTTCTATATATTATATTTACATACATATATATCTTGTGTAGAGTCTCCTTCACCCAGCTTCTATGTTTAAACCATGGGTACTGTATAGCGCAGCTAGATGTTTCCTGTTTTCTGCCTTTGGGCCTGTGTCTCTCAGAGTATGGTCCAGCAACATGAGCATAACAAAGAACTTGTTATGAATGTGAGTCTCAGACCCTCCACCAGATGTATTGAATGAGAAACCCTGGCATGAGGTACGGAACTCAGCAATTTACTTGGTCCTCCAGGAGATTTGGATATGTGTCCAAGTCTAAGAACCACTGCTTGAGGAGAATTTATACTCAATGCTTCATTGCACTACCAACACAGACAACATCTGGGTCAACTGAAAATTAGGTAGAACACTCCATTTGAGAACACATTTCACATGGTCGCATGCCAAGTTTGCCTGAGTCTCTTCCCATAGCTGGCTGTGAAAGTGGGTAGCATGAAGAAATAACCTTGGTCACAACAACCTGAGAGATTTAAAAAAAATGTAATCCTAGTAAATCTTTTGTTCCATGAATAATTCACCTATTCTTTGGTTTTGCTGAATTTATTTCTTAGTAAAAAATGTTTGCGTTGCAAAGGGGTCTCATATTAGATTTCTAGCACAGATAAAAGCAACATAAAGAACAGATTGTCCTATAAGGCATAGTGCTGTACTGAATTGAATGTCAAGTTAATGATCTATTTTCTTTGAAGTTAGGGCTATGGTAAAGCTTGAATCAAAATGATTCAATGAGGTGGAAAGGCAGCAAATCCCTTTTAGTGATTTACCTGGTAACTTGGAGTAATTCACTTGCAGGCTGCCTCCTCTACTTCGCCCTACTTTACATTTAACAGACCTGCATATTGTGCTTGACATTGATGATGACTATCTAACATATCTTAAATGTGAAAATTTTGGTGTGAATCGTTTGGTGTATGTTGGACAGAGAAGAGTTTTAATATTGAGAATTGGGATTCTTGCATGACCTTCTGCTCAAAGAGAGAGAATTTCACATTGTGCCAGTGGATGAACACGGACCCATGTCAACTCTCTGCCTAATTGGATCCATTAATCTACACTGATAAGCCAACTGCTGTACAAATCTGATCAGGTAAATACAGGAAGTGTATCAATAGGCATCCATTGAAGATCAAGTGGGTGTGGAAGATGCTGAGAGTTTAGGTCCAGGGAGAAGAGAATATCGCATGTGTTCCTGGTTTTGAAAAAAACTTAAACTTTGAACAAATATGTCCTTTGAAGAAAGACCAACAAGAGGGATAAAAATGTAAGCATTGAAAACAAGACATAAATCTTGAGTGTATTGTTCTGCAAAAACTTTCCTTGACTTACCATGTCAAACAGCAAGAAAATCTCTTTCCTTATGTGAATTTTTATGTCTTGGTTCTGTGTGACCCTTATGGTGTCATTGGCCTCCTTCTTTCCTTTTCATTCACTTATTGGTTGGGCAATCTGCAAGCCATAAGTCCATCTCCCTGACTTGGGATTTCCTGTGCTCTCTGTGTAGATTGCTTTCCTCTTTATACCTGCCTTCCTAATACCACCCTCTCCATTTTTGTATTCTTTCATGTAAGCTTTCATCACCACTTAATATACACCATACTTTAAAAACAGAGCTTCATTATTATTTGTATTTCCTGGCAGAATGAAAACTCCATAGGGCAGGGTTCCTGTTTTTTTTCAGATAGTGAAAGAATTAATGGGTACATTTGTGTCAGCCAAGGAATAGAAGGCAGTTTTACAGATCTCTTCTTATATCCCATAAATGAGTGCAATAATTCTAGTCTGTCCCTCTCCATTGACTCATTTTACTCAGAATTAAACTCTTCATGTCCTACATTTATAGTTAGCTTCATGACTTAATTTTTTCCTAACAGCTGCATAGTATTCCACTGTGTTGATGTATCATAGTTTTTCATTAACCAGTTGTTTGCTCTCAGGCACTCAGGTTATTTCCAGATTCTGGCTAATGCGAATAGTACCACAATAAATATAGAAGTCATAGATGGTATTTATGCTATTTGTTTTGGACCCTTGGCGATACTCCTAGAGGTATTTTTAGGTCATATGGAAGCCCAATTTTTAGCTTGTTGAGGAATGCCCATGTTTTACATAAAGGCTGGACCAGTCGACATTCCCACAAACAATGAAGTAAAGTCCCTTTCTCCCCCATATCCACGCCAGCACTGGTTGCACTTGTTTTTTCTGATGTGAGAATAATACCCAAAAACATTATAAACAATGGCCAGGAGGTCAACACTTGGAAGCTTAATTTAGTGCTTTGGGAGAAGGCAGTTGGGAAAGAGAAAGGACCATGATGACAAAGATGGAAATAATAACTCTGGATAAGAGCTGAGTGCTGAAAGTAGGTAAAGGAACAAATAGGATGACTTCTCAGTATCAGTATTGCAAACGTAATGCCCAAAGTGGGAGGGGCAGAGAGAGAAGGAAAGTGCTTGCCATAGAGACAGTCTGGGGTTGGCAGGAGTGACACTGGGGACATTGGTGGTGGGAAATACAACTGGTGCAGGAATGGGTGTTGGAGCATCGTATGACTGAGATCAGATCATGAACTGCTTTGTAACTGTGTATTTCCCGGTGATTCAGTAGAAAAATAAAGGCCTCTCCCTATTACATATCTTTTACTCTACTACAGTTAACTTTTTCAAAAAAAATTTTTATTATACCACTGTGAGATATACAGTTACAGAGATGTTCATGTTTGGGTTTCAGTCATACAGTGAATTTTTTTTTGTATAAAAGTTTAAGGCCAATACTACACTTAATTCTCTTCAAACAGAACCGTTCAAAATTATTTTGCTTCTTATAATGGTAAAAGTACATTTATATGTCTAAATCAGAGGCAATATTACTGCTAGGAGAAAAACTACAGTAATTAAACTTAAACATGTGTCTGCTAAAGAAGCAGGTAGGTGGGTTGTTGGGAAAGAACCTGGGGGGGCATTGGTGCTGGGAAGATGAATTAATTTCAAAATTATAAATTTAAAATTTCCAAAATAAAAGAGCATGCAATTTCTTGTAGTAATTCTCTTGCTGGCTGTCCCTCAAGCCAGGGTTTCTCATTCAATACTTCTGGTAGAGAGCCTGAGAATCCACATTCTGGCAATTTTTTGTTATGCTGATGTTGCTGGACCATGCTCTGAGAACCATTAGGCCAAAGGTAGAAAATTGGAAACATCCAGTTGTGCTTCAAAAATACCCAGTTGTTTGGGCATAGAAGATGGTTAGATGCGAATCTATATCTATATATATAAATGTTAAATTGTCATATTTATCACAAGACAACACAGCTGATGGGACTGGTGTTAGAACACTGTATGCCTGAAACCTTATGGTGAGGTTTGTAAATCATAGAGCCTTAATTGAAAATATTTTTAAAGAAAAAAGAACCACATGATTAGAGCTGGAGAGGTAGTGTGGGCATTAAGATCCATACTTTGCACGTGGTCTAGCCCAATACAATCCCTGGGGTACCTCAAACATCAACGTGTAGTGCTAGAGGCCCAAACACCATTGTTTCTGACGCTGGAAGCCTCCAAGCACTGCGGAGATTGGCCCTGATATCCTTAGATCTTAGGGCCCAAGTGGTACCACACCATTGGGCCTCACATTGACCACCTGCTAGGTTGATTGATAATTTCTGAGCATAGTTTGGGAGCTTCCCGCATATAGTTTGGGAGCCTCCCAACTCCAAAACTTTTTGGTTGTTTATGGATCATGCCCAACTGTGCTCAGTGTTTATTCCTGGTCATGACCAAATATTTTTGCCGAGCAAATAAATTAATTCCAAATTATGACACAGTGTGTATGTTTGATTTAAATTATATTTTAGAATCCAGCAAATGTTAGAACAGTCCTAATATTCAATTCTGAAAAATGTACATTTGTTTTCTTTATTCAATTTAATCATCCCAGCAGTATGCCCATTTATTCTTTGAATTTAATAAAGCTGTTATTTATGTGTTGAGTAAATTTCCTCTAAACCCAGCATTTTTGCTAGCTGCAGGGGCTACTTAAAATGTACAGATAATAGAAAATTCCCTGCCCTCATAGTGCTTGAGTTCAAGAATGAGAATCAGATAATTATCCATATATGAATTTTCTATGTTGGATGATGATAAGTACAATGAAGAAAAATAAGAACTTTCTTTTGGGGTCACACCTGGTGAGTTTCTCAGGAATTACTCTTGGCGGTGCTGGGGACCATAAGGGAAGCCAGGGATCGAACCCAGATCAGTTCTTAGTACTGTCACTAAGGCCCCTAAGAACTGTTTTCAAAGCCTGGGTAGTAATTGCTAATTTTCAACAGAGTAGTCAGGGAAGGACTGATGATTTGGGTCAGAGCCTCGGAACAGTTGAGTCCGTGAGCCATGTTGGTCTCTGGAGGAAAGTTTTCTATACAAGAGGAATAATGGGCTGGGGCGATAGTCCAGCAGGTAAGGCGTTGCCTTTCATGCAGCCAACCCGGGTTTGATCCTTGGTATCCCATATGGTCCCCTGAGCACTGCCAGGAGTAATTCCTGAGTGAAGAGCCAGGAGTCACCCCTGAGCATCGCCGGTGTGACCCAAAAAGCAAAAAAAAATAAATAAAAGAGGAATAACATTCACAAAAGCTCCCAGTTGGAACATCACCTAATTTGTCTGAAGAAAGCAAGCCTGGCTGAGGCAGAGCTACCAGATGAAAGAGTAGTATGAGACTATATTGGGGGTGGACCATGTAGGATCCTCACAGTTACTGTGGGACATTGATATTTCCTCTGTGTTGATAAAACATTGCAGGATTTTAAATAGAATTTTGACACAAACAGGGATACCACAAGTAAGACTATTGCAGTATTCTAGGGACAGATGATGGAAGCTGAATCCCCACTATTTTATAGGTAAAACCAGGGGCTGGAGAGATAGTGCAGTGAGTAGGGCGTTTGCCTTGCAGCGACCAACCAGGTTTCAATCCCGGCATCCCATATGGTCCCCTAAGCACCACCAGGAGTGATTACTGAGTCTAGAACCAGGAGCATTGCGGAGTGTGACCCAAAATAACAAAAAAGAATTTAAAAGGTAAAACCAGTAGTATTCACAGAGCAATTAAATCTGAGGTGTGACTGAATGAGATGAGTCAAGGAAGGCTAACACCAAGGGCTTGGCCTCACACTCAGGATGCAATTTTTATTGAGAGGAGAGGATTGGAAAAGAGTTGGGTTGGATTTTGGTGAGCCTGGTGGCCCCCGCCTAGGAGCTGCCCGGGGCCAGCGGCCATAACATGAAGAGGCTCACAAGCGGCTGGGGAGGCTGGAACTCGGCTCGCCCTGGGCCCAGCTGAAGAGGGGACCCCCAGGAGGGCAGACGGGTTTTGGGAGTGGGCCCGTCACCTCTGGGGGTCCCGGAAGCAGCCGGATGAGACTCCCCCATCACACTAGCCACCATTTTCGCTGTCCGGACGCTGGGAAACTGCCTTACGACCAGATTAACAGAGCAAAACCAGTTTGAGCCCAGGTAGGCGGCTCCCAGAAGAGGGAATCACTGGGAATTTGTCAGATGGAGTCAGGGTTCGGCCATTCCCTCTCCATTTTGTCGAGCCTGGTGGCCCCACCCAGGAGCTGCCCGGGGCCATTGGCCATAACATGAAGAGGCTCACAAGCGGCTGGGGAGGCTGTAACTCAGCTCGCCCGGGCCCAGCTGAAGAGGGGACCCCCAGGAGGGCAGACGGGTTTTGGGGAGTGGGCCCGTCACCTCTGGGGGTCCCGGAAGCAGCTGGATGAGACTCCCCCTTCACACTAGCCACCATTTTCGCTGTCGGACGCTGGGAAACTGCCTCACGACCAGATTAACAGAGCAAAACCAGTTCGAGCCCAGGTAGGTGGCTCCCAGAAGCGGGAATCACTGGGAAATGCGCTGGGGATTCCCAGCCGGAATCACTGGGAATTACTGGTACATTTTAGAGTTAGAGTAACATCACCTCCTTACTTAGAGGGAAATTGGGTCATACTTGTTCTATTAGGCTACTGTTCTAAGCATATTTATCCCTTTGTATTGGAAAGACATTGGTGGCATCGGGAAGCCTATGATTATTTCTTTTGTCAAAACATCACATTCCATCTCCTTCTTTATTATGGGTAAGGGAGCAAAGACCAGTACTGCTGCATGGAGAATTTTATTAGGATTTCAGGCTTCATGAAATTGAAGTTAACATTTTTTCTGGTTTTACACCCATTCCTTCTCTACCAATTGGTTGTATGTGTTTTCACATTTCTAGTATTGGTGAGTTTTGAGATCTTCAAATTCCAAGATATATTAATATGTTGTGAGAGGCCTGGAGAAAAGGACAGTCTACTGACATCTTGGAGTATATAAAGTGTGAAAAACACCCCAAACACAAGCTCACCATTAGTTCTTATCTTAGACTTCGCAACAGGTGAGTGAGGTAGGCAACCTTCTCCAATTTTATGTCATCTTGGCCATGCTTGTTAGAGGTTTTCAGCTGGTATGATAGAGAATGCACAATAACAAATTTTTAAAAGACTTTTAACAAGACTTTTTTTAAGTCTCAATGGCCTAAATCTAGTTAACAACTACAAGATTTGGACCATCAAGACTTTAAAAAATTTTCAATTGAGAATCTGCAGTTTGGAATACTATTATGATTCCAACACCACACCCATCACCAGTGTACCTATCTCCCTTCTCCAAAGACTCCAATAATCTTCTCTCATCCTCCCAACTCAATTATGTGGATTAGTTTTTCCATGAAGTGAAACATTTAAAATATTTAAAGGAACTGTTAGTGAACACAGCATTACATAAAACAATACCTTCACCAAAATACGTCTTCATCCATAAAAAAGTCTACATCTGTGACTACACTGTCTAACATGGTAAAGGGACTCTGCATATCTAATTAAGTTAAGAACCTCCAAAAAGTGAGATGGAGTCACTTTCTGACTAGCATGCACCTCTGTGTGTGTGTGTGAGAGAGAGAGAGAGAGAAAGCTAAGACTCTGCATAGAAAGAGACAGGATGATTGGAAAGCCTTTCTCCAGGCCTTCAACAGCACATGCATATCTTTCTATCATTAGACTTATACTAAAAATGGCTTGGTACGTCCTGAACATGCATCAGTCACTATAGGGGAAGTCCCTCCGTACAAGGTGGATGTAAGGGAGAGCTAGGCAAGAGTATCAGTTTTGTTATTGGTCATCTATAAGTTGCTGTATAACCCACTTTAGGATATTTAAGGATGTACAGACCTCTTGGAAGTCATCATGCCTTATTTATTAACAAAAAATCTTTCTGCCATTTTTTCATTCTGCAGATAAGATCTCCTAAAACACAAGAGCCTTCGACAACTTCAGCACCATTATCAGCACTTTGCTCCTTCCCAGCTGACCTCACATTTCCTAACACTTTTCCCTAGTCTTGCCTGTAGTTGCTTATGTTTCTGATACTACAACTAGCCTTTTGGTCACAATATATTTGGTACCTTCTATCATGGCCAATTTTCCGAGGGTGGGGTACATTGGTGGTGGAAATGGGGCACTGGTGGAGGGATGGGTGCTGGAATACTATATTACCAAGAACCAATTATGAACACCTTTGTAATTGTATGTCTCACGGTGGTATAATAAAAAATTAAAAACATAAAATAAAATATATTGGGAATAGTAAAAAAATAAAGGAGAGCCTAGTGGGGTGGGGCTAACCAGGCTGAGACTCTAGCCATTGTCCTTTTCCAGGTTGCTTCACAATTCCTTGTTGTACACTTCAGGGGCATGTTTCAGTTTGATTCTACTTGAGGGGAAGGCAACTAAGTTGTTTTACCCCCAGCCCCGATAGGCTACACTCTGCCCTTGTGGATGCTAATATCCTAGAACTTCCTTCTTGCCAGTTTCATTTTCTATTTATTTCCACCCATTCCAGGGGGATCACCTGCTTTTGAGGCTGTGAAGTCCATACACAGAAACTGCAAGTGTTTGCAGCAAGAAGCTCTGCGTATGACTGTGAATCATACGTGCACTGGGGAGATATGGGAGGCTGTGACAGAAACAGCAGGGCCCGAGTCCTGAGGACTGATTCACACACAGTTTCCCCATTGATAATAGTTTTTAAAATGGCCTCTGATGCTTGCTCAACTCCTAAAAGTGCTTTGCAGTGTCTTAGTCCATTCAGATTACTATAAAAACAGTACCCCATCAGGTGCTGCTGAATCAATAGTACAGCTTGTACTGTAGTACATTTGCCTTACAGATCTGTTTGATCTCCAGTGCCCCATATGATCCTCCATGCCCAGGAGTACTCCCTAGGTACGAAAGCCAGAGTACACACTGA
This sequence comes from Cryptotis parvus, assembly GCA_021461705.1. NCBI lineage: Eukaryota > Metazoa > Chordata > Mammalia > Eulipotyphla > Soricidae > Cryptotis > Cryptotis parvus. The sequence goes on along the minus strand of JAJIBD010013257.1, from coordinate 22,316 downwards.
ACACTTCCGGCTGTGGCCCCTGTACAACATAAAACCAAACCAAACAAAAAGTATGTCAGATAGGGAGCTTATAAACAACCAACATTTATTTCTCAAAGTCTGGAGACTGAAGAATTCCTAGATCAAGGTGCCAGAAGATTTGCTGTCTGGTAAATGTCTACTCACTCCTGTACAACACCTTCTTGTCCTATACTCACATGGTGGAAGTGGCAAGGAATCACTCTGGGATCTTTATTTTTTTGACCTACCACATTTTTATTTTTTTTAATTTTTAAGTTCTTTTTTCCTTTTAAATTTTTAATTACACCACTGGGAGTTATAGAATTACAAACTCTGGGATCTTTTTAAAAGGACACTGATCCTATTCATGAGACATGACTCTTAAGATATGATCAGCCCCCAACGATCTTACTTCTCAATACCTATCGTCTCAGGGGATTGATTTACCAGATAGGGGAATAACAGGGACAGAAACATTCTCTCTACAGCAGAGAGTCAGTTCCCTAGCGAAGTTGCTTATGGGAATCAGGTGCTTGTCTTTGCAGAGGTTGGACCCTCACCCCCCGCATGTTTCTCACTCTACGAACAACTCATTCTTATGTGCTAATCTTGGATATACTCCAAATCCTCTAGCATTGTTAAACTGGCCTAGAACTTGGGTTTTCTGAGAATGGAGATTTTCTGTTGATGCCTCAGCTTAGCACATAGTTTGCAGGTAATACATTTCGGTAACATTTAGAAAAATTTACTGCACAGCTTGTTCTACACACAAAAAGCTAAATGTTAATGCAGTGTTTTACTAACTGTGCTAAAATCAGCTAGCCAGCTGGTGAATTACCCAGAGGCCCTTTACTGTTGAGACTCACATGGGGTTTTGTAGCTAGCCTGAATGTCATTTATGTAAAATCTCAGTGGTGATGTCAGGCGGATGCTCTTCAGCTTTATGACTGGACTGGGCAGATTAGATATTTACACTTTTTTCTTTAATCCCTTTCATGTCCCCTTTCTCTAATCCTGCCAGGTGGATGTGCTTGCCATGTGGAGGGCCTAGGGCATGACAGAGCTACACCAAGAGGCCAGCCGGAAGCGTTCTTATTCAGTGGGTTCTTCATTATCAGAAGAAGCCACAGATGTAGAATGAAAGTGAGAAGCTCAGTTTTGACACTCAGTCAGTCTGGCTCCTGGTTGGAATGCAGAATAGCGCCAGGGTTGATACCGGCGTGGTCGTCAGCAACAGGGAATCGGACACTGATGGACTGGAACATTAAACTGGATCTCTGGGTTTGAGTTTTGACCTCAAGTTTATTTCTTCCTATGATTTGCCTTATTATTATTTTGAGCCAGCTATTTTTATTCTCACAGAGTTCTGGTTTGTTTACTGTTTGAATATGCAGAGAATATATTATACTTTTTAGCATATGTTGGCACTGAAATGCAAGTTCATTGATGTATTCCTTCATTTGCTATTCCTCTAGTGTTCCCTATTGTAGATGTTGGGAATACAATTTGAAATGAAAAGAGTTTTGGCCAATTCTACCTTCTTATGCTGGTCCAGACTGGTGTAATTTGAGGCTGCAATTTTGCTGACTATGGGCACATAGGTCAGTTCTCTTGCCAACTGGTAGTCTTTATAACAAATGCACATTCATCCTTGTTTCCTTGAGGGCTTGGAAATAATTATCACTGGAAAGGTCAGGTATTGGAATCATAAGGTTCTTGTTTATTTTTGTTTGTTTGATTTTTTGGGAGAGTTTGGCTCCAAATATGGCAGTGCTCAGGGCTCCTGCATCTGTCATAGGGATCACCCTGGAGGGCTCATATGCATTGCTGGAAATTTACCTAGGGTTGGCTGCGTTCAATGCAACCACACTACAACTGTAATATTTCACCATCCTTCTTGCTTCTTTTTGTTTTTTATGACATATTAATATCCTGCCTAATCTGTGAATTGAAACATTATTTTCTGATGACAAATCTTGCCTATGATCTCAAATTATTATTCTGTTTGACTGATTGAATGATCACTGACCTGGTTTGAAGAGATTTTTACTCTCTGGCCTATATTCTGTGCTTTTTCTCCAGAGAATTCTACCAATAGGCGTGAGCATATGTGAATTGTAAATAAGAAAGAGATCTAAATATGCATTCCAAGAGTCTATGTGGGCATAAGCAGTGCAGAAGAACACACACTGTATGGAACCCACTCCTCTGGAACTCAGCATTTCTCATCATTCAGAGACATGCTATATCTTTCATCATAGTTTAAAGAAATATTTTTGAAGCTATTTCAAAACAAGAGGCTGAGAGCTACTTGGCAGTTTGAGTTATCGGTCATCAAAAATCGAAACTCTTGGAAGCAATCTAATTTCACAGTCTCTTTCTACCTCTACTGGTGAATGGGTTAAATCATATATTTCCTTGTGATATTCATTTCATCCTAATGAAAATCTTTCCATGGCATCTCAGCAACTTGAAACTGAGACAGTATATTTTTTGTTATATGTTTGTTTCTTTACTCAAATGTATTCTTCTTTGACTTGGAAAACTTGGTTCATTCAAGAAACAAAACTGGAAGTAAAACAAGCTCTGGGTAGTGGTTGGGGAAGATGAATCTGTGGATAAGAAGCATAAAACAAAGATTAAGGTAAAAGTGGAAATGTATGCTCTGGGGAAGGGTTTGTCAGATTGTAATGAGGTGTGGTATTATATCTGTTTTTCTATTATTAGAGGAAGGGGATGTGGTCAGATTGCATAATTATTATTATTCCTGTAATTCATGTAACAACCAGGAGAGGTCAGCAGAACAGTTTAGTAGTGAAAAAATACGGAATGCTTCACGTATTTAGGTGTCATCCTAGAAAAGATACATCTTCTCTGTATTGTTTCAATTTTAGTATATGTGCTGCCGAAGTGAGCACAAAAGTTAACAAGCTATTCTGTGTTTGTCAGATGAAAGAGAGATAGGGAAGAGATAGAGACATAGAGAAAGAGATGGAGAGAGACAGAATGAGAGAGATAATAGCAAAGTAATTATTATATGAATGTAGCAATATTATTTCAGAAATTGTAGAATAAAAGTAAGTGAAAGGGCAACTGTGTTAATAATTGTTGGAAATAGTAAACCAGAATAGAACTGGGCATTGAACATAGGTAGAGGGATATACATGATAACCCCCTAAATGTATGTATTGCAACCACAGTGTACAAGAGAAGGGGAGAGAGAGAGAGAGAAGGAAAACTGAGGAGAAAAAAGGAAGAAGCAGAGGAAGAGGAAGAGAAAGAAAAAGAAAAGGAGGAAAAAGACGCAGAAGATGACGATGAAGATGACGATGAAGACAACGAAGAAGACGACGACAAAGAAGATGACAACGAAGAAGACCACAAAGACGGCGAAGAAGATGAAGATGAAGAAGTTGAAGTAGAAGGCGAAGGAGAAGGCAAAGGAGAAGACGAAGGAGATGACGGAGAAGGAGAAGGAGAAGACGGAGGAGGAGAAGAAGAAGAAGGAGAAGGAGAGAGGAATAATAATAATAATATGATGATGGTGATGATGAAAGAAACTTTTCTTATTCTTCTTCCAAGAAGCTTGCCATAGAGGCAGGCTGCAAGACTGTGGTGGAGGTAATCTTGGGACACTGGTGTTGGGAAGGGTGCACTGGTGAAGGGATTGATGCTGGAACACTGTATAATTCAAATCTAATCATGAACAGCTTTGTAATCGTATATCTTATTGTGGTATAATAAAATTTCAAAAAAAATTAGAGTGAATAAAATAAAATACTTAACTACAAATACCCTTTTACTGCTTATTTTTATAATGCCAGGATTGAACCGAGCTCCCATATGTGCAAGACATGCAGTTTACCACTGAATAATATTTCAGGCCCAGATTAAATATGCGTTTTTGAAAAAGGACAGTGGTATCTATTATGGCTCATTTAACTATATTATTTCTTTGTAATATCAGTCAACCTTCCAGCTTTACTCAGGAAAAATCAGTATACATATTTAAATAAATTAATTCTGGTGGAAACTCATCATGGAGCATTTTCTTAAAGAGGTATTCAAGTTAAAAATATTCCAATTACAAATCAATCACAAGTCCATTTAAGAAATCAAAGCTGAAATCAATAAGTTCCAGGCGTCTCTCTTATTGGGTGGCCCAAGGGTGTCTTCTGTCTAAGCTTTGCTTAGTCTATAGTTTTTTCTGGAACAGGAGTTCTCACGGGCAACTCTATAAATATTTTCCAAACAAATTGAGCACATGTTTTTACTAGGCAATTCAAAACATATCTTCCAAACATAATGAAAATCCATTCAGTTATTTCCATGTGATTTGGCAACAAGCAGACAGAAACTTGATTTTATTTTGATGAGAAATTTGACATTTTACACTATGCTTTGTACATTAAGAACTTCCCAATATCCACTTAAAATGCATACTAGAAGACTAAGAATTACCTCTTACCTTTCTCTTACATTATCTTACCTTATTCTTAGTTCAGCATTTCTCATAGTTTAAAGACATGCTAATATATGGTGTGGAGAACAAGTTTTTATGTTCTTTCTAGAGGTTGAGAGATGATTGATAGCTTCTTTCCCCTCTTGGCCATCAACACCAAAATTTCTTCAAATTATTTGTCTTGTGTTTAAGAACCCATCATAGCTGTGGTATATAAAAGTGAGGAGAGATAGATGTTTCATTCTGATTATCTTTGATCAATATGGTGGTTACGCATGGGGATAACTAGATTTCATAGAGAGTGGGAATGAGGTATGGTGTTATAAAATAATTCTCTTCCATTTAGAAAACGGGTGGAAAATTCCAAGGAAACTAAATTTTCTTTGTTATCACTTATGTATTTTTTTCCTCGTGTACCCAAAAGGTTCGTTAGTCAGATCATTTTCCCTGTCTTGGGGAAATTTATGTCACAGGGATAAGTTCCACACCATGCTCCGCTTCCCTTTCTGGCTTTTATTTTAAAAAGTCAAAGCATGAAATATAAGTAAAGAGAATTACATTTTCTTCCATCACTAATGATAAAAAATTTCAAACATATGGCAAAATTGGAAGAATTTTACAGTGAATACTCATTATCCATCATCTATATTTTACCATTAACTTTCTACTACACTTGTTTTTTATCACACTCATCTACTCTCTATCTACTCAGTGATCTATGTATGTTTTTATGCAGCTGTTACAAAAGGAAAAAGAAAAGAGGACAGCCTCTTCAAGACTCAGAATGGGTGATGGTCTAAGTTTCAATTTCATAATGCCCAAGAGGTTACGAAACTGAGAGAGGTAGGAGGCTACCTGGTGCAAAAGTGTCCAAGTGAGGGGTCGGAGTGATAGAACAGTGGTTAGGACTCTGCTTTGACTGTGGCCAACACAGGTTTGATCCCTGGCATCACATATGGTACCCCCAAGCTCACAAGGAGTGAATCCTGAGTGCAGGCACAAGAGTATGTCCTGAGCGCAGGTGGCTGTGGCCTAAGAACTAAAAGGAAAAAGAGAGAGACTGAGAGACTTTGGGGCCAGAGTGGTAATACAAAAGGTAAGGTTCTTGCATTGCACGTGGCCAACTCTGGTTCCTTTTCCAGAACCACATATGGTCTCTGGAACCTTCCAGAAGTGATTTCAGAGTGCAGAGCCAGGAGCAAGCACTGAGCACTTTGTGTGTGGCCCAAAAACAAAACAAAAGAAAGTGCCTAAGTGAGGCACAGATATGGCTGATCTGCATTTCAGGAACTGTAGTGTTTCCAATATCAGTGATAATGAGTTTGGGCTAGAAATTATGGGTCTTACTTGACATTTTATCATCACATCACATCTCAGCATTAACGATAGAACTCGAGATCAAAGCCATTTTACAAAGTCAGAGATGAAATTGGCTTTATTAAGCAATCTATGAATCAGGCAGTATCTCATCTAGCTAACAGAAGGATCCTGTCTCAAATACTTTTATTTCAATTTACTCTTTTTGTATCATAATGAAGTCACATGAACTAAAGCACCCTGCCAATATAAAAAAATTGAATATTAGATAATCTTGAACAACTACCAGAAGTCATGGAGACAAATTCCAAATGCCTAAGATCATTTTTCTTCAGATTTGTGGGAATGGGAGCTCACATTTATATGCGATTTTATTTCTGAAAAAAAAGTATTTTATTGGGAAACTTGAGCTTGTTAGTGCAAAATTCACTCCAATTAAAGATATGCTTGTTTATGGGAACTTCTTCAAGGGAAATTTTAAACAATTAGATGATACAGGGGTAAAATTTCTTGAGCACATTTTCTCTACTTTTCTGCTAAATAATGGTTTGAACATCATCAGAACTGAAGCAAAGATCTTTGGGAGTGTTGCCTGCTCTGCTTGCTGATTTCAAAGCTAGAGTCTCTTAAATTCAGTTTCCAGTTTAATGTTCCATTTTAACCAGGGCAATTATTTTTTTGCATTATCTACTTTCAGCCTCCCACTTAAGGCGGCTGGGAGGTGTAAATCAAAGAGTAGCAGTGGGAGTGGTTCATCAAAGCAAGAACCAATAATGAGCAGCTATTAGTTTCCAGATTTCCACTGGATAAAAGATGCCAAATTAAACGTTTCTTCACAAAGGGTGAGAAAATATATCAATTTTCACTCTTTGGTCACACTCTTCTGCTTGGGAAGTAAATATATTCAAAGAAACTGTCCCTTTAGAATAAAACATTCTAGGTTCCATTTTATCCTTCCCCAAATACATGTTTGGCTGTAAGATGTGATGTGGAGGTTTATGGATTAATGGATCTTTTCACATCCAAGCACACTATTTGAATCATATTGTTACAAAGTCAGAGGAGATAGTCTTTGGTGGCTTAGTTAAGCATCTCTGGTCTATGCTTTATAATCAATCACACATTAGGGGGCCTGATAGTTTAGCTCAAGTCCCTGCATTTCAATCTGTGTTTGCTTCCCAGGTCTTTTCCCAGCCTCTTTTTTCCACAAAGGGATAATGTGAGCTGAAGAAGCAACACCTCTATTTGCCCTTGTGGGGATACTCTATATTGTGAACATATTTTTGAGCTGAACTTTAGAAGATAAGGAAGGATCAAGTTGTGGGAGGTCAAGATTAAACTCTGCCACACCAGTGAGAACAGTGAGGCTGGAAGAAGATGCCTGCCACCCCTAGCGTGATACTGTGCCGGCAGTGCGTACAAGATAGGCCCCCCATAACCATGGAATTTCCAGTTTTCTGATCATGAGGTTTTAGGAAACAACCATTAGCAAGAATTGCAGGAATTGTCTACTATTGGACAAATACAGAATCAGGATAAATTAAAGTGGGCATTGGTGGAGAGATGGGTGCTGGAACACTGTATGACTGAAAGAAACCCAAACATGAATGTCTTTGTAATGGTATATCTCACGGTAGTATAATAAAAAAATTAAAGAGAGAGAGATTATTCAAGTGTTATGAAATAGGCAAGAGTGCAGAACCACTGTCTCAACAGTGTCCCCTCTCCATTGTCTTCTAACTATATCATGTCTTTTGTGTTTAGCATGTACTGATAAAGTGTTCCACATAGTTTCTGGTATATCATAAACTTCTAATCAATGTTTGAATGAAGAAATCAATACTCAAACAAATATAAGGTACCCCAGACTTTTTCTATAGTTATTGTCCTCATAATTTTACTCCCTCCTTATTATAGAACTCTGCAGGGTGCAAGGGTTTAGGGTCTGCTGCAGATAAGGCTCAGCCCAATAGTTCTTAGGGCCTGTCTGTGTGAGGCTCAGTCATGCATTGATCACCACCAGGGCCAACCAATCTGTGCTTAGGATTATGCAGTGCCAAGAATCAAACTTGGGGCCTCTCACATATGAGGCAAGTGCTCAACCACGTGAGCTGTACTCCTAGGCCAATGTACCCATCCTTTTCCTTTTTATTTGAACAGACTTATTTTTTTTTGCTTTCTGGGTCACACCTGGCAATGTTCAGGGGTTACTCCTGGCTCTGCACTCAGGAATTACTCCTAGCGGTGCTCAGGGGACCATATGATGCCTGGGATTGAACCTGGGTCCAGCCACATGCAAGGCAAGCACCCAATGGACCATTGCTCTGGCCCTTGAACAAACCTCTTAAAAATACCTAGGAGTTAATAATGTATTGAGACTACTTTGTTTGGACCCACTATGAAATTTCATGCTTATCTAACCTACCATATACAAGCTGATCGCTATTTATGATTCAGTAATATGACTATGAACCCTTGAGAGTTCATAGAAAATGTTACTGACCTGACTGCCCTAACTCTTCAGGTAGAGGGAAGAAGGATTTTTAAATAGTGAGCAAACCTGTTATACTGATGATTGACTTATTGCTGCTCAAATGGTAAAGGTGTTGTTGTGAGGCCAATTTATTCAGGGTCAAAAAGAGAATAGTAAACAAATATTGGTGGAAGATTAGAGCAGAATAGACTAGAAGACCATGGCATCTTAAAACATGTTTGTTTTCTAAATGATTTATAAACAAAAATAAATGTGTTAATTACGTTTGGTGTATATTCCTAGAGGGGGCCAAGGATGGGTCTATTTCATGGACATACACTTCATTTGGCTACTGATCATCTACCATGAATAGATATTCATGCATAATGCACTTGCACATATAGAAATGGACAATAGTTGGTTTTGTCTTTCCAACCAGAACCTTGACCTGTTGCCTATAGTAAAAGAAGCTTGCATGGGGGAGCTGGCCATAAGCTGATGAAGGACTTCTAAATCAATAACTTCCATCAGCAGTTTGGTGGGTATCCATTCTGGATCAGAAAACACACTAATAGCCTCATTTTAGCTCATTATATCTGCAACTTCTTTCTTTCCAAAAAAGATTAAAATCAGAGGTTAGTTATTCACCATAAGAGTAGTATTTGAGGGAGAGAGTGTTTTGTGCCATACTCAGCTGTATTCCCAGCTGATTATTGAATTTATGCTCAGGTATCACTCATGACTGTACTCAGGAGACCATATATGGTATCAGTGATTGAATCCTGGTTGGCCTCATGCAAGGTAAGTACTTAAACTTTGTACTAGCTCTCCAGCCTCAACACATGTATTCTGAGGGACTCAATTTTGCAATATAACTTCTCAGGCAAGGTACCGGTGTTAGAGTTGGATGGAGGGAAGAGATCCTGGAATCTGGAAGACAGGAAAGTTGTTTGGGCCCTTCTCAAAGAGGAGCATTAGAAGTGGAGGACAGAGATGTCAAGTTTTCAGAAAGAAGCAAGGTGGAAACCACAGGAGCACAAGACCTCAGATGTTGCACCAGAGCATGAAGTTGGGTGACACAGGAAGACCAGTTTGTCAAATGTCAGAAAAATATCAAAAAGGAGATTTAAAAGAATCTGTGGGTTTTATTCTGGAAAGCTTAATGGGCACCCTGGAAAATTCTACAATTTCTGAGTCTCAATCTTAGTTTATATTGCTACCCATTCTCTCTTTTTGTACTTAGACTAACCAGCTCAGGGAAATTTAAGAACCCAAAGGTTCATTCTTGCTTTCAAAGTCGTTGATTTGTGACTCAAGTCCTTTCATCTTCTCTTCCCCTCACTGTTGTTTTTGGGTAATGCATGAGAGATATCTTAATTCTTTATTTCCTTTTCCTCATTGCAATGCCCCTAAATATAACTTGCTGAAAACAATTGAGGATTCAAAGTGTTGAAAAAGTTAGTGTATTAGATAAAAACTTAAATATTAATTAATGTTTGTGTTATTACTTAACTGACACATGTTTCATACATTAAGGGCTCTGTGTAAGGGAAGAAAAACCAACCGTAGTCAATTGTAGCTTTCAAATAAAAGTCAGTTCCTTTGAAAAAACATCTGGGACTAATGTGAATGCTAAACTGTTACCTCATATGCCAGTTTCATTTGTTCTTTCATGATGAAAAATTTTCCCTTGCAGTTGCCCAGATCCACACGTATATTATTCAGGATCTAATGTAGCATGGGGACCATTTGTGGCCACATCTTCTGAAAACCACTTTAAATGGGTTTCCAGTGTCTTTAAAAATAGCTCTGGGTTTGGCAAAGCTTACAAGCATTGAGGGGAAATGCAACAGCATAGCTTTTTTTGAAAATGGTTTTAATTTTAGCCTTCTCTTCCTACTTTTACTCTGTTGAAGAGACTCACGCTATTAGTAGAGATAATTTTTTGGATTTCCTGTTTAAATAGATTCAAATTGACCATCTGATTTAAATCCTTTAACTATAACCATCTTGTATTTTTATTGTCCTGGTCTCCTTTAACACTTAGATCTGTGTTTTCTGTACTCATCAAACTAGTTGGTGGAGCTGACTGAATCTTCCTACAAGGTAACTGGATTGTTCCTTAATTATTTCAACTGTGACACTTCTGACACCTCTGAGCAGCTGTGTGCTTCCCATCCAGTGGTGCCATGAGAGCCAGTTGCTTCTAAATGGCTGTCAAGTTAGTTGCCATGGCAATGGAGCTCTTCTGGTCAGCTGGAATGGAAGTTCCTCAGTTATGCTAGCATTGGTTCTCATACTCCAGATGCTGAACACAAAATTATCCAGGCACTTGAAATGCTCACTCCCAGACGATGCTCTTAAGCATTTGATTCAAAGAGTTTTAAGAGAAATCTGTACGTATAACCACCTTCCAAGGGAAAGAAGGACCACTCAGATGGCACATAACCTCAGTCAGTGTCAGAAAGACTAAACAGTACAAAGATATGACTGCAGGTATATAGCTGAAGTTATACAACCCTAGTTATGTGGCTAAAGTTCTATAGCATGTAGATATGACAGAAGTTATACAGCTGAAGTCCTTAGACATCACTGGTCCTTACTTCAAGTGGTACATGTTCAATAACTTTACCTTCTCCAAGTTGTCAAAGAATTTTCATTGTGCCTTTTGCAGGATATTTTTTAACTTAGCACCTGCCATGTATTTTCTTGGTGTTTGGTTTGTTTCTTTTCTCTGGGTAGAATTCCCTAATTCCAAAAACAAAATCATCTGTATATCTGTTTCAGTTGATAAAAGACCTACAAAGAACATGCAACTGCATATGCTTTCTGGGAGGTTTGCAATTTATGCCTGGTACTTTCTGGATAACTTATGGTGTGTCTAATGGGGAAAGGAAATGTTTATAGGTGCATCATCTATATCAGAAAGAAATCTGAGAGGCTGACCTAGAGGAATATTGAATAATTGGAAGAGTTTCTTCATCTTTTCTGAAGCTTAGATTTTTTTTCAAGTGTTGAGGATCAAACATAATGACTTATGAGAATGGAAAGAATAACTTTGTTGAAACTTGTTGTCAGTATCTTTATAGTGTGTGCTGGCTCTATGGAATCCATTGATTCTTAGAAAGGGTGAAGTGGGATGCGTAAATAGCGGCAGTCTCAGAATTGGCTTAGAGAGTAGATGAAACTTCTTAGTTACTACCATTATGAGAAATCTATATCAGCCACCTTAGCTGGGGAATGTCTAGTCATCGATTAATTTCTTAGGGGCCGTAGTGATAGTCCAGCGGGTAAGGCGTTTGCCTTGCATGCAGCTGATCTGGGTTCGATCCCCGACATCCCATATGGTCCCCCCGAGCACTGCCAGGAGTAATTCCTGAGTGCAGAGCCAGGAGTAACCCCTGAGCATTGCCGGGTGTGACCTCTCAAAAAAAAGCAATTAGTTTGTTAACCTCTCAGCTTCTTGAAGGATCATCCTGTTGAAAGAGATATTAGATAAACTTCCATTAAGCATTGCTTATAAATTTATCTTTTTATTCAACCTAAGCGTCACTTGTCACTTGTCATTTGTCTTCCTGTTGTTCATCGATTTGCTCGAGCGGGCACACAGTAATATCTCCATACATTCTGTCATGTACTAGTGTAGCCCAAGGGCATCTGCTCGCTCCAGGAACATAAAGAGACTCAAACCATTCATTCAGGCCATGGGAATGAGGTCTATAATTGTTACTGGTTTTTGGCATATCAAATACGACACAGGTAGCTTGCCAGGCTCTGCCACAGGTGGTATACTCTCAGTGGTAGGCTCTCATCCGTGCATTTACTGATGAACCACAACTGGGAGAATCAGCTTTTCTCCGGGTGGAGCTCTCATGAGCTGTAGAGTCCGGATGTTGAAAATGGCGTCCCTCATGGTGTGGGGGTTCCTTTGGCTTCTTGCGAGGGCTCTATTGGGATGGTGGGCCAGGGCTAGAACTCACCTTCCCTCAGGGTGCCTCATGATCAGCTGAACAAAGGGAGAGCTGGTAGCAGTGCCTCCTGTGTCTGAGTCCTAAGTGTATTTGAAAATATCCATCATGTTTTGTGAATAGTGCTAAAAACATAGATAAAAATAATCCTTTCTTTAAAGTATTTGAGCTTTACTTTTTCACTGGTGGAAGTGCTTCAAGGAACACTTCATAGGACCTATACCAAATATGTCTTTTGGAGCAAAATGCTCACAGTACAGCACTGGCCAGTGTTCCTTCGTTTAGTTCCTGATAAGGGTGGATAAATGCTGATTCTATGTTCCACTTTGTTGCAGGACTCCTTTAACGGCCGCTGCATTTGGCTCAAAACATTAGCATACTAAAGGGCCTAGGTGAGGTGCAGGGAGGGATTACCTAAGGACATTTGACCCTCCCTGCTTTCCATAACAGTGGGAGGAAGGTCTGAGTTGCAGGGGGTATAAACTAGCCGGTTTTCACTCTCGTGTGCTTCTTTGTGGGCTATTGCTCGCTGTGAGCACTCACCCTGCTTGGAAGTCTTCTTCTCCTTTTACAAAGCCTTTACGTGGTGGCCGCCATCTTGGCCTACACGTGGCTGGGGTTCTAGCCTGGAATCCTAAGCATCGGGCTTTTCCTTTTGCTGATTTGTATGCCTGAACCTGTGATAAGTAAAGCCTTTTAAAACTGCATCGGATTCCTGAGTTTTCATCCATTCCTTGCCGGCTTCGGAGGTAGAAGGGAACTTCGCTTCCCGGCACTGTCGGGGACCCCGGCGGAGCGCCCCGACACCACTTTATCAAGTAGAATTATCTTTTAAAACCTCAAAAGTAATTAAAGGATTCTTAGTCTTAGAATCTCCTACAGGATTAATATATTCACTTTCATTTTCCCTTTTGCTCTGATATTTTAACTTTTCCAACCCTCATTTTTCTGTAAATTATTTTTATTTTATTTTGGATATCATAATCTAAAATACTGTTAATGGTTGGATTTCATTGATAAATCATTCTAGTATCAGACTCTTCACAAAAACATCTACTTAATAATGATGATTACTGTAATCTAAAAATGATGTTTGCATGGAAAACACCCTGCTACTTGGAGACAACTTAGGTCAAAAAAAATGCAAGTGGATAGATAGTGTGGAGAAGAGGTAGAACCAATGTAGGCATTGAAGCCGGATGAATTTTGGCTTGTATTTTATCTTGTCCAAATAGTAGTTATTGGAAACTGGCTTATGTTTCTTAACATCTGAATTTCTTCTGTGATAGGGACTATCTCCTTGAGGATATCATTGTGATGATTAAATGAGTCACTCAAAATATAGCACCTGGCATACAAATGCCAGTTTCTTTTCTTAGCTTCTCTGCTACACAAAATAAAATTATTTTAAGATGGAAATGCATTAAGGGGAGGCTATATGTCAAGAGGAAACTTTGAGGGGATTTTGGTCTTAAGTAACCTTGATCTTTGGTTATTTATGGAATTATTGTTAGTTCTAAGTAGTCTACAAATCAGGCTTCTAAAATGTACTGGTTGTGATAACTAGGATCAAAGCTAATCTCATAATTATTTTCTTTTAGTGTCAGTCTACTCCCTTGTCAACCACAAAACCTCTTTTGAAAGAACAGAATGGAAATAAAGTAGGTGGTCAAATTTGTTCTGTAAAATTATAATGGCTAAGTACATATTAATTCTAATTTGGAACACTGTTTTTGTTGGGCCACACCAGGGCTTACCTCTAATTCTGCACTAAGGGATCACTCCTGTAGAATGTTGGAGGAACCTATGCTGTGCTGGGGTTGGAACTCCAGTTGGTCTTATGCAAAGCAAACATCTTGCCCATTGTACTATCATTCTGATCCTGGGACTATGTTTTTAAGAATTATCTGGGACCTATTTCAAACAGGTAAGTGGATCATGAAGGTGTGGTATATATACACAATGGAATATTATGCAGCTATAAGGAATGATAAAATTATAGCAATGTGCATGGAACTGGAAGATATTTTATTACATGAAGTAAGCCATAATAAGAAGGATAAACACAGGATATTATTTATATATGACTTGATCACTTGATCACTTGAATCCCGTTATTCATCGATTTGCTCGAGCGGGCACCAGTAACATTTCCATTGGACCCTATCACGTGCCAATGTAGCCCAATGGCATCTGGTTGGTTCAGGAATATGAAGAACCTCAAACCGTTCCTTCAGGGTCTTAACAAGGAAGTCTGACCATCTTGTAGGTGGGCGCCACGTGATCTTTTGACGTCCCGTGGGATCCAGTCGGTAACGGCTCTAGTCCAGCGGTTGTCTCCAAATCGCATTACATGTCCAGCCCATCTGATTTTTGATGCCTTGGCAAACGAGACAGCATCCCTGATTCTGGAATAGCGACGGAGGTCAGAACTCCGATTCCTTCTCTCCACTTGAGTGAGACGTGATATTCCAAGCATAGCTCTTTCGATGCCTCTCTGGGAGACCCGAAAAGCATTCTCATCCTGCTTTCGTAGGGCCCAGGTCTCTGAGGCGTATGTTAATGCAGGGAGAACTGTGGAGTCAAAGAGATGTGCCCGGAGCCGGAGGTTCTTTGTCCTTTTAGCTATTTCTTCGATGCTTTTGAAGGCATTCCATGGCGCTCTCTTCCTCCTGCGCAGCTCAGGTTTTAGGTCGTTCATCATGTTGACTTCTCGACCTAGGTACACATAACTGCTGCATTCAGAGATGTTTGTTCCATTGACAGTGAATGGGGCCTCTGGAACTAGTTCATTTCTCATGAACATAGTTTTCTTCAGATTCAGCTGTAGACCTACCTTTCCACATTCTCGGTCAAAGTCAGCCAGCATTTGTGCCGCTTGGCTAATGTTTGGTGTTATTAGAACGATGTCATCAGCGAAGCAGAGGTGGTGTAGTTGCCGACCATATTTATATATGACATTTAGAATAAATGAATGAGGAAAGGCAATGGTTTAAGGGGGACTGGAACCGAGTGATAATGCAGTGGGTAGGGCATTTGCCTTCCATGTGGCCGACCCAGGTTTGATCCACAACATCCCAAATGATCCCCCAAGCACTGCCAGGAGTAATTTCTGAGTGACATGCCAGGAGTAACCTCTGAGCATTGCTGGGTGTGATCAAAAAAAGAAAAAAGGAGGATGACTAGGTCACCCTTGGCAGGAGAGTATAGGGAGTAGATGGAAAGAAAGAGAGTTTCCAGGCATAAAGAGAAAGAGGGAGAAGCAACCGGGGACAGGGTTCAAGCGGATTCAGTTATGTTGGTGGTGTTAAGGAATTATAGAGCTAAATAACCAAATCACAGAGTCAACAACACTGACTGTAATGAATGGAGAAAAGTGGTTTCCTATCATAGTACTGAGGGGAATGTAAAGAAGAAACTGCGCACATCTGTAAAGATGAGAAATCTCTAAGAACCTCCTGTCCCTGACATCCTGCTTGACTGCGTAGAGACTGAGCATGAGATTTGTTGTAGACAGCAGGTCTAGAAGACTTCTCACTGGAAAGAAGTCCTCCCTCAGACCTGTGGTGGGTTTTATTTGTAAGACTTTTTTTTTCCTCAGGGACCAGATGAAAAATCCCTGGCTTCTTTTAATTATCTTCAACTAGAGCTTTTTTTCAACTGCAATCAGGCATTAATCAGTGGAATAATTTTCTAGCACCCTTTAAAAACTCGCATTTTAGATTCTTCTTTGGAGCAAAGCAGGCTCTCACTGTTTACAAGATTTCTGAGTCGCATATATTTCTTGTTTTTCTCTTGTGTTGTTCTGTTTGATCTGTGATACCAAATCAGATAGAAAACATAACAATTTTTAGCATCTTTTGTGGAAACTAAAGACTATTAGTGCAGTTTCTGGTTCAGAAAAATTAAGGTGAAAGTACTAGTTTTTCTATATAGCCTGCCCTTATCTGTGTATAACTTCCTGTGTTGTTACCTCCCCACACCAGAGTGCTGCTTTTGTTACAATTGATGGGCCTACACTGACACATCATAAACCTGAGCACATAATTTACATTAGGTTTTCTGTGTAGCATTATCACTATCACTATCTTCCCATTAATCACATATTTGCTAGAGCGGGCACCAGTAATATCTCCATATGTCCTGTCTCATGCTAGTAGGACCCAAAGGCATCCACTTGCTCCAGGAATATCAAGAGCCTCAAACAATTATATTAGGTCACGGGAATGACCTAATATAAATGTTACTGGTATTTGGCATATCAAATACAACATGAGCAGCTTGCCAGGCTTGCCGTGGGGGTGGCATACTCTGTAGTCACCTCTAAATAATGCATTTATTGATGAACTGCTGTGATAGTCTGGTCTGCTGGGTGGAGTTGTGACGAGAGGGAAGTCCGGATGTGGAAAATGGCGGGCCCCATGGAGTAGGGGACAGTAGTCTGGCTTGTTGTGAGGCTCTGCTGGGGTGGCAGGACAGGGTTAGAACCCGCCATGCCTCCCTGGGTGCCTCACGAGCAGCTGGGCCAAGGGAAAGCAAGTAGCAGCTCTGCCCCATGTCTGAGAGTCTCTGGTTCAGCATACCTGGGCTGGATTGAAAATAAAAACTGCTGCAGGGTGGCTGTGGATGATCAGGGCTGTGATAGTCTGGTCTGGTGGGTGGAGTTGTGATGAGAGGGAAGTCCGGATGTGGAAAATGGCAGGCCCCATGGAGTAGGGGAGGGTGGTCTGGCTTGTTGTGAGGCTCTGCTGGGGTGGCAGGACAGGGCTAGAACCCGCCATGCCTCCCGGGCGCCTCACGAGCAGCTGGGCACAGGGAAAGCAAGTAGCAGCTCTGCCCCATGTCTGATTTTTGACAAACACACAATGACACAAATCTCCCATGTTAGTATAATTCAGAGGCTTTTCACCTCCATAAAACTGATCCATGTTTTACCCACTCCATGGGACTTTTAAGAGAATAATGAGAGTGTCAGAGAACAGACAACAAAGTGACACCTTTTCTACTTCTGAATAAGCAAAAGTGACTACACTCTGGTGTAGGGTCTGATGTTGGAATATTTTTTTGCATGAAACCCGCCATGATCAATATTGCAAATTATGGTCCCTAAAATACTATTTAGAAAAGTAAAAAGAGAGAGGAAAGAAAAAGAAAAGAATGTGGTAAAAATCAGAGCTCTAATTAAAGATATGTCAAATATAGGCCCTCAAAATTCATCCTTAAATCCATGTAATCATACCCAGGCTAGTGTTTTGAAAGGTCTTTTCCTATCTTCCCAATCTCGTGAAAGTAGTCCCAGCTCCTTGGATGGAACGTGATATGCCAGCTAGTAGGAAATGGAGGGGCTAGTCTTACTCTTTTCATGATGTTTAGTTTTGAAAGACTGAGTATGCTTTCTCTGTTTTCAGTAAAGAATGCCCCTGATGGTGTTGCAGGTGTGGCTGCAGTGTCCAGCTGCCTTGGCAGGTGGCAGACAGGAGACAGGCTTGTCTACACCCAGGGATCTTCCCTGTAGGTCCTGGATGGTTGATGGTCTGACACGAAAAAGACTGGGCCCCCTGGGATGAACCCAGAGCCACGGCAGAGCCTGGCAAGCTACCCGTGGTGTATTAGTTATGCCAAAAACAGTAACAATAGTGGACTGTTGCAGTACACTGCTCCCCAGGCCTCTGCATCTGGCCTGAAGTTGCCTACTGCATGTCACTTTGTAGATAGGGGGGAGGACAGTTTGAATGTGGCAACTCATCTGACCATGTATTCTATAATGGTTGTATAAACATTCTTAAATGCGTCCACAATCATTGTGGGACTAGCTAGATCTTACCGGTATATTTGCCTGGCCATGTGGATCTCTTAAGTAATTAGACCAGAGAGAAATGCCGTTTGCCTCCAAGCAAGCAAGCATGGCTCTCTGATAACTCAAAGGCTAATATACAGAGCGATCATGAAGTAAAGATGAGAATCCTGTGAAGGCTTGGAGAAATATATAACTGGCAATAGAATATTCTTTGGTACAGATGCACGCCTTTATATTCTGAGATACAGTTCATATCAGATGCCCCTCGTCCAGTCTACCCATCAGGGTTACTTCCAAGGCAGATCTCGGCTTGGCAACATTAACATCTTGAAGGGCTTAGGTGAGGTCCTGGGAGAAAGTACCTGAGGGAATTTGAATCTGATGGCTTTCCCTTGGGAGTGGGAGGTCTGTGTTGCAGGGATATAACACTAGCCTGCTCTTCTCTCCCCCGCCCCTCTCTTTCTGCTGACGGCTCCCTTTCTGGCCTCTTCGCTGTCTTCTCTCTGCAGGGCCTTAACACATGGTGGCAGCTCTTGGCTTACATGTGGCCAGGGCCCAGCTGGGAACCCTAATTTCGGTTTTTCCTGTTGCTGATTTGTATGCCCGAACCTGTGCAAGTAAAGAATTTTGAAACTTTTCTTCTCTGGATTCTTATTTTTTTTATTTTTTTTTTTGCTTTTTGGGTCACACCCAGCAATGTTCAGGGGTTTCTCCTGGCTCTGCACTCAGGAATTACTCCTGGCGGTGCTCAGGCGACCATATGGGATGCCGGGATCGAACCCAGGCCGGCACAGGCCGGCCGCATGCAAGGCAAACACCCTACCCCCTGGGCTATCACTCTGGTCCCCTTCTCTGGATTCTTGCGCCGTTCTCATCCGTTGGCCGCTGATCCCCTGGGGTAGAAGGGGATCCCTGACCCTGCTCCCGGATTTTGTGCAGGGCGCCCCAGCATTCCCCCGCAGTGGACCTCATTCCCAATGAATGGAAACTTTACTGGCATCCACTCAAGCAAACCAATGAACAACGGGAAGACAAGTGATACAAGTGATACTGGGGAGAGTGACCTCCTAGTCCTAATGGTGGGTTCTTTCTTGAGAAGAACTGCTCAGTAGAGAGTACCTCTAGTCTGGTTTATTACTGTAGTGGGAATGGTCTCTGTAGTAAACTTCTGGATTTCAGCCATTTCGACAACATTGAATTCCTTTGAGAATCTAATAAAAATGTAAAAATATTACTTCAGGAAAAAATACTGTTTGAAATTTAGTTAAGCTTAGATTTTCATATAGTTTCAGGAAGGCCCTAATATACCATCCAGAAATTCTACTCAGTGGTTAGATGTATAATTCCAACGCTGTACAAACGCTGATTGTAATGACTTTATTCATCGTGAGGTGAAACAAGAGTCTCCAACAAAAATATATTTGTTATTTTAGAAAGTAAAGGTGAAATAAAGGACTGTTTTTAGGCTAAAAAATTAATTAAGAAGCACAAAGTACATAGGAAGCAGTATTTTGAGTCATGAGAACTAAAAGCATGAAACAATGTATAGTCTTCCTTTGAGATGTTTTGATAATATCTTTGTGGTCTATGTATAAGTTTCTGCAACCTGAGTCTTCATGCATGCTTCAAATAGAAATATGATTCCCTGGGTCACTTGTAGAAGTGTTAGGCTTCTTTGTGCAAAACAGTCTTAATCCTTGGGAAAGATCTTCAAACAATTCATCAGAATGTGTATTTGAAAGATAAAACCATGATTTTCACATGATAAAAAGTGAGTCTGTGGAGTTTTAAGAATTTAAAGGAGTTTCTATACAAAGAAAACATAAAAAGAATCAGAGACTGGTATCCTATGATCTCACAAGAAAAATCAATAAGTGAGGGACTAACAGGGTCTGAAAGTTATATAATTTGGTCACTTCGATTATCAGTGGTGGATCATTCCATTTATTGATCATCTGCAACAAAATTTTAAGCCCAGTATACCTCCTGCTTTTTGCTTTGCTACATTTAGCTTGCATGTGCTTGGGGAATGCCAACAAACTCTAATATTAGCTTCAGGAAAATATAATCACCAAGGTAAGTCTGCAGCTGCTGCAAGAATGAATGTGTTCCTAAGTCAGATGACATAGAATTTTATTCTGAATGTGGTTTAGAAACATTCAGGCTGTAAAAAATGCAGATAATCAAGGATGGAGTGACAATTACTATTTAGCATGTGGGATTTTCTGCAGGTCATCTTTCAACAGGATTTTATTGTTCAAAACATCTTTAAAATTCCTTAGCTGAGATAAAGAAAGCTGGGAAGTATATGAAGGTGTGGATTGAACACGACGAACTACAGTGGATTTCCCTAACCACAGCTATTAATAGCGTTTGTGATTTTAGACCATGTATCCAAATATTCTTTATGGGTCACAGGCAAATTTGACTTCATCTCCAAGAAACTGTGGATATACATGTGAATGTATACATGTGACTGAGTCATTATAACCCTGGGTCATAATGACTCGAACCTGAAGCAGGTTCTAGTTGTTGTCCTGAATGATTTAAATTATAAGTGTACAGTTGTTAGCTCAAAAACATATTTCACTTATAAATTGAAATATGTTTTTGAGTAACAACTGTACATTATAATATGTTTTTGCTTTTCAGGTCACACCCGGCAAGACTCAAGGGTTACTCCTGGTTCTGCACTCAGGAATTACTCCTGGTGTTACTCGGGGACCATATGGGATATCAGGGATCAAACCTGGGTCATCTGCGTGCAAGGCAGATGCCCTACCCATTGTGCTATCCCTCCTCCGGCCCCTGTACATTATAATTTAAATTATTCAGAATAACAACTAGAACCTGATTCAGGGATTCTTCCCTTCATCAATTAGAATTAGGTTCCGTTGCATGTGACAGATCAGTCAAAACAACAGTGAAAACGATGATTAAAGTTTAAAGTTCATTTTTCTCTTATCAAGAGGGTGGTTTGATGAAGTTATAACCATGGGCTTCTGTCAGCTAAGTGTTCAACTGTGCTCAACAGGGAGTGTTCACCAAGATGGTTGCCCAGGCTCCATTCATCACATTCAACTTTGAGCTGGAGCAAAGGAAAACATTCAAGGAAGCCTTTGCCCCTCCATAATGGACTGATTTTTGAAGTTTTGCACCTCACATTAAATTGGTTGTAAGTCTTAGTGGCAGGGTGGATCTCGATGAGCCGGGCTGTGATAGGCTGGTCTGCTGCATGGAGTTTTGACGAGGGGGAAGTCCGGATGTGGAAAATGGAGGTCCTCATGGAGTGGGGGGGTCGTCTGCCTTGTTGTGAGGCTCTGCTGGGATGGCGGGCCAGGGCTAGAACCTGCCATCCCTCCTGGGCGCCTCATGAGTGAGCCAGTAGCAGCTCTGCCCCATGTCTGTTTCATGAGACAGCCCTGCAGATATTTAGAGTTTATCATTGTCTCTTTGTGTATATTCATTGGTGAGTTTTTCCCACATTTAGCAAAACACTGGTATCTATTTATATCCTATTAATGAATACAGTCATTATATATCTGTCCTTTTCCTTCTAACTAATTTCACTCAGCATGATAGACTCCATGTCCATCCATTTGCAGGTAAATTTCATAATTTCATCTTTTCTGACAGCTGCATAGTATTCCATAGTGTAGATGTACCAGTTTCTTTAGCCAGTCCTCTGTTCTCGGGCATTTAGGTTGTTTCCAGATTCTAGCTATTGTGAATAGTGCAGAGATGAATAAAGAAGTACAGATAGTGTTTCTACTATGTGTTTTTCGGTCTCTCGGGTATATTCCCAGGAGTGCTATTGCTGGATCAAATGGGAGCTTAATATTTAGTTTTCGGAGGAATGTCTATGGGAGTATTTAGCATGAAGTTATTAAAGTGACTTTTCATATCCACCTGCAGGATGCTGAAGACGACCCCCACACGCCTGAGGTCAGCCCGGCCAACCGTGCAGTTAACAGACAGGACAGGCAAGAAACATCAACCATCGCCAAGAAGCTCCGGGACAGCATATGCATGAGACCAGAAGCTCCCCGGGACAGCGTATGCATGAGACCAGGCAGGGGCCGCAGGAAACTAGCTCCGACAGCTCGAGGGCAACTTGCATGAGACAGGTCATATGGAGATGTTACTGGTGCCTGCTCGAGCAAATCGATGATGAACGGGAAAACAGTGAAGTCTTAGTGGCAACATTGGTGAGCTGAGAAGCCTTCTTTTTTGAACAACCATGTGCCCAGCTTAAATATGGAGAAAAGAAAAAGAAGGAGAAGGAGGAGGAAGAGGAGG
>JAJIBD010013256.1:0-28961 GCA_021461705.1 Cryptotis parvus | reverse complement strand
TTCTATTCTTATTCATTGTCTTCTTTTTCTTCTTCTCTGTCTTCTTTTCTTCTTTCTTTCTTCTTCTTCCTTCTCCCTCCTTCTTCTTCAACTTCTCTGTCTTATTCTTTGTCTTCTTTGTCATCTTCTTATTTTTCTTCTTTTTCTTCTTCTTCTTTCTGCTTCTTCTCCTCCTTCTTCTTCTCCTTCTCCTTCTTCTTTTCTTCTTCTTCTTCTTCTTCTTCTTCATCATCATCATCTTCTTCTACTATTTATTTTTCTACTTCTTCATCATCATCTTCTTCCTTCTTCTTCGTCATCGTCTTCTTCATCTTCTTCTTTTTGTCTTATTCGTTTTCTTCTCGTTCTTCTTTGATTTCTTCTTCATCTTCTTCATCTTCTTTCTTCTTCTTTCTTGTTAATCTTCCTCTTTTTCTTTTCTGTTTTGTCATTGTCTTCTTCTTCGTCATCTTCATCTTCTTCTTTGTCTTCTTTCTTCTTCTTCTTCTTCTTCTTCTTCATCTTCTTCCTCTTCTTTCTTTTCTTCATCGTTGTCTTCATCTTCTTTTTTTCTTTCTTCTCTTCGTCTTCTACTCCTCCTCTTCTTTTTCTACTTTGTCGTTGTCATCTTCTTCATCTTCTCTTCTTCTTCATCTTTTTTGTCTGAATTCTTGTTCTTCATTTACTTCATCTACTTCTACTTCTTTCTTCTTCTTCCTCTTCTTTGTCTGCATCTTCTTTCTTCTTCTACTTCTTGTTCTATTTCTTCTTCACCTTCTTCGTCTTCTTTTCTTCTTCTATTCTTCTTCCTGTCTTCTTCATCTTCTTTTTCTTCTTCTTCCTCTTCTTCTTCTTCTTATTCGTCTTCATCTTCCTCTACTTCTTTACTATTTCTTCTACATCTTCTTCATCCTCTTCTTTTCTTCTTTGATGTCTTCTTTTTCTTCTTCTCTTCTTTATTCTTCTTCCTCCTCATCGTATTCTTCTTCTGTCTCCCTCTTCTTCTTCTTCTTACTTCTTAATCTTCTTCCTCTTCTTTTCTTCTTTGTCATTGTCTTCTTCTTCTTCTTCTTCTTCGTCTTCATCGACGTCATGATCATCGTCTTTGTTGTCATCATCATCTTCTTCTCCTTCTTCCTTCTTTGTCATCATCGTCATCTTCTATTTCTCTTTTGCCTTCTCCTTCTTCTCCTGCTTCTGTTCCCCCTCCTGCTCCTCCACCTTTATCTTGGACATTGTGGCTTGCAATACATACATATGCTTCTTCAAGAAATAAAAGAGCTCATCAGGATATAGAAATATAACCCCCTCTTCATGTTTTGGGAGAATAAACATTTTCAAAATAGCAATACTACATAAAGTATTATACTGATTCAATGCAGTTTCTGTAAGGATACACCTAGCTGTTTTCAAAGAAATAGACCTAAGTCGCCTGAAATTTTTATGGAACTATAAAACACCATGAAAATCTTAAGAAGCCTTGGGAAAAGGGAGATAGAAAGCATCACTTTTTCAACTACAAACTATACTAAAAGAGGTAGCAATTAAAAGACATTGTATTGAAGCTAATACAATATGAAGACCTATGGAATAAAGTTGAATATACTGACACACATCCTCAAATGTATATACACTTTATCTTTGATAAATGAGCAAAATATTTGAATGGAAGCAAGGAAAGACACTGCAACAAGTGGTGCTGGGAATACTGGGAAGTTACATCTAAAATGAACCCAGACCTTTGTCTAATGCCAGGCACAAATGTCAGATAACAATGATTAAAGATCTCAACATCAGGGGCCAGAGCGATAGCCCAGCGGGTAGGGCGTTTGCCTTGCATGTGGCCGCCAATGCCGGCCGGGGTTCAATCCCTGGCATCCCATATGATCCCCTGAGAACCGCCAGTAGTAATTCCTGAGTTCAGAGCCAGGAGTAACCCCTGTGCGCCGCCAGGTGTGACCCAACAAGCAAAAAAAATGATCTTAACATCAGACCTGAGTTTATAATATACATTGACGAAACTATAAGCAAATCCCTCTACGACATTGAAGCTGAAGACACCTTCAAAGTGGAAATACCACTGATAAAGCAAGTGGAAGCTAATCTAAACACATGGGACTACATAAAAGTAAAAATCTTCTGAACCTCAACATGGAATGTGAAAGTATATTCACTCAATGCTCACCTGATAAGGGATTTTGTCTAAGATATATAATGCCTTGGTAGAACTATACAAGCAAATATCAGCCAACCCCATTAAAATGGGGAGAAGTAATGAACAGAAATTTCCTCAGAGAAGAAATACAAATGGTCGAAAAGCAAATGTAAAAATGCTCTTCATGGGGCTGGAGTGACAGCCCAGTGGTAGGGTGTTTGCCTTGCACGCTGCAGACCTGTGCAAGCCCGAAGTTCGATCCCAGGCATCCCATATGGTCCCCTAGCACATCTAGGAGTAATTCCTGAGTGCAGAGCCAGGAGTAACCCCTGAGAGCCACCGGGTGTGACCCAAAAAGCAAAAAAAATGCTCTTCATCACTAATCATCAGGGAAATAAAAGACAAAACAACATGAGATATCATCTCACACCACAGAGACTCGCACAGATCCATGACATTTACAAGAAGGAAATAGCCAACCTCATCAAAAACTGAAGAGGAGAAATGCACAGCAGATGCCCAAAAAGAAAGAAATTTGAATGACCAAAAGGCATATGAAAAGTGCTTTTATCTTAATCATCAGGGAGATGTGTTGCACTACAGCTGCCAAGAGCCTCTGTATCTGCTTTGGATTGCCTCCTGCATGTCACTTCATATATAGGAGGGTAGTTTAAATGCGGCAGTTTATCTGTCCATGTATTCTGTACTGGCTGATATAAATATTGTCTCATTCTACTGCAATCATTGTGGGACTAGCTAAATCTTACTGGCATATTTGCTTGGCCACGTTGTATCTCTAAGTAATTAGATCAGAGAGAAATGTTGTTTGCCTCCAAGCAAGCAAGCATGGCTCCCTGACAACTCAAAAGCAACTAAAATATGAAATTACCATGAAGCAAAAATGAGACTGTTGTGAAGGCTTGGAGAAATATTTAACTGGCACTAGTATAGTCTTTGGTACAGAGGCATGCCATCTCAGAAACCCCCTTCTCTACCCTGTAAAGGCATTTCCTAGGCAGAACTTGGCTCGCAACATTAGCATCTAAAAGGACCTAGGTGAGGTCCTGGGAGAAATTACCTGAGAGCATTTGACCATGCTGACTTCTCATAAAAGTGAGAGGTCTGAGTTGAGTTTCAGGGGTATAAAACTAGGCTGCTTCCTCTCTTCTCTCTCTTTATGGGGCTAGTATTATTTTTGGGTCGCTCTCTTCCCTTTTCTGCTGGCGCCTTATCTTAATCTTCTCTCTACAGGGCCCTAATATGTGGTGGCTGCCATCTTGGCCTACACGTGGCTGGGGTCCTCGCCTGGAATCTTAAGTATAGGGTATTTCCTATTGCTGATTTGTATGCCTGAACCTGTGATAAGAAAAGCATTTAAAACCTCGCTGGATTCCTGCATCTCTCTCCATCTGCAGACCACTGATCCCCAGCGTCAGAAGGGGATCCTTGACCCTGCTCCCCGGATTCTGTGCTGAGCACCTCAGTGTTTCTCTGCAGAGGTGCAAATCCAAAGAACAATGAGATATCTCACACCACAGAGATCGGCACACATCCAAAAGAGCAAGAACAATTTGTACTGATGTAGAAAGGGACTGTCATCCAATGTTGGGAATACCAAGTGGCCCAGCCTTTTTGGAAAACAATATGTACATTCCTCTAAAAACGTGATATTGAGCTCCCATTTGGCGCAGCAATACCATTGTGGGAATATACCCTGGATACCCAAAAACACACAGTAGAAACTATCTGCAAATCTATATTCACCGCAGCACTATTCACAATAGCTAGAATCTATAAACAATCATAGAGCCCAAGAACAGATGACTGGATAAAAAAAAAACATTGGTATACTTATGCTATGGAATACTATGCAGGTGTCAGAGAAAGCAAAGTCATAGAATTTACCTGCAAATGGATAGACATGGAGATTATCATGCTGAAATTACTTAGAAGGAAAAAGACATATATAGAATGACTGCATTTATAAGTGGTATATAAATATTATATATGTATATATAATATACATATATATATAATATATATATGCATCTATAGTGTATATTGTTATATATTATAGATACATATATAATGTATATATCTGGTTAAGTCTGTATGGAAAAGTAAGATGCAGATGTCCCAAAAAATAGGAATAAAAATCCATATGATCCAGTGATATCACTTCTTGGCACCACTGGTGGTGGGCATAATGGACTGGTGGAGGGACAGGTGCTGGGACACTGTATGACTGAAACCCAATCATGAATATCTTTGTAATTATATATGTCACTGTGATACAATAAATATTTTTAAAAAAAAAAAATATTCACCTACTAGCTAACAACTAAATGCTCTTTTAATTAATAAACTTATAAAAATAAAGCCACTATTTGAATATTAAAGATTCTATACTGTAAAAAATCTATATAACTGCAAGACACAATATATAGGAGTAGACAATGATATATGACTTCCTCAGTGAAAACACAAAATAAATCAAGCTAAGAAATGTTACAAGCTTTGTCTAATTACTTAAAATTAGATAGGATGTATGAGGTTGCTTTTCACAGTTTTTGATTTTAGTTATAAAAGTTATGAGTTTTATTCTTTCCTTTGTTTTATGGTGCAACTTAGAAGAAATAAAAATTGCAGACCATGAAAATAGCTCTTTTTTAAATAGTATGACAGATAATTTAAGAATCTGATAGCAATTTGACATCTCTGTTCTTAATTCCTGCAAATTTAAAATAATTAATACCTTTGAGGTAGCCTATGTGCCATTTAAATAGAATTCTTATATTTACATTATGAATTTGTAAAAGCAATTGTAGCATATAAAGTCAGAAATTGTAGCATGTAAAAAGTCAGAATGTTATATTCTATGAATCCAAAGCAACATTTTATTAAATAATGCATTTTTTTGAACTTTGTGTTTTATATGATGCTGGAAAAAAGTTTTTATTAAGCTCTGTAAATGAGCACTAGATGCTTTATACTGAATATGTGTCATATTCTACTGTAAACTGGCTTACTTTTAAAGGCACCAAAATAATTAGGAAAGAAAATTTAGATTAGACCGATGGCAGTAAATGCCTGTTGGAGTCACTTAAATGTGGGTAACTAACAAAGTTCAGCATGGTTGAAAATTTGATCAAAGACACCCATATTTTACTAGGCATACTCAGGTATAGCTAACCAAAATGTAGAAACTGAATAAAATTGATCCATCACAGACAACCCAGAATTCATGCTTAACCAATCAACACTTTTTAGACTTCTTGAAAATCAGATATGCAGTCCGGAATTTCCCAGCCTGCCAGACTCAACCCCAACCCTGGGAGAATACAAAAAGGAGCCCTCCTTCCAGGAGCGCCCCAAGTTCTGCCTCTGGGACTAGGCACGTTCTCCACAGCAACCTGTTATCTGATTCGACCGCCCACATCCCAGATGCATCCTAAATTTCTCTGCCAGTCAGAACAAATCCCAACCCCAGGAGAATGCATAAAGGAATCAGAACTCTGGCAGCGGTCACTCCCAAAACTAAAAAAAAAGCATGGAAAATAGTGCTTCTTCGCAAAGTAATTAGTGTATATTCTACATAGAAGTACCAATGTTCAATGGCTTCAGCATTCCCCCTCCCATAAGACTCTGCAAACAGCCATCATCAACAATCCCCACTAAACTGCCCATACAAACAAGAACATGCAATTTGCATAGGGTAAAGGTCATAATGGTAAAGAACACAGAATTGCACCAGCTTCATCAGGGAAGCTGGTCGTCCAGATGAGCCAAGCCATAATGATGAGCTGTATAACCTCTCTGATAAGGAATGAAGAAGGGACCTGATAAGGATGCAAAAAAGAACATAAAGAAGCAATGGAACACAAAGTCAATAAAATACAAGAGGACATGAGAGCAGAAATGAGGAAAATGCAAACAAAATACAAACAGAAATGACAGATAATAAAAATCTGGTAGGTGAAATGAAAATCGCATTGGAAGGCCTCTTTAGTGGAGTAACAATTGTGAGGACAGAATTAGTGAGCTCCAATATGTGGTGCAGAGAGGCTTTAGACAACAGAAGAAGATGTAAAAAGATTCACAATAAATGAACAGAAAAAGAGATAACTTAGATGAAACCAAAAGGAATGACATAAAGATCATTGGAGTCCATAGGGACAAGAAGAAAACCCTGATGAAGAAGCACCTGTCAAAGTAATCATTGCTGAGAAGATCCTAGAAATAAAGAGCACTTGCTCCCAGATTCAGGAGGCATGAAAGGTACAAGCCAAAAGAAATCCAAATAAGAATACTCCAAGGCACATCCTAATCAGAATTACAAGAACCATAGATAGAGGTAGAATACTGAAAACAGAAAGATCAAAGAAGAAAATCACAAACAAAAAACCCTAAGATTCACAGAAGATTTTCAGAAGAAACAATACAAGCCCAAGGATTGAGATATTGAGATATCGTGAAAAGACTAAATGAAATGAAGGCCTCACTAAGAATTCATTTCCCGGCTAGAATCACATTTGGATTTGAAGTTAAGATACACAATTTCATAAATAAGCAATAGTTCAGGAACTTCATAGACTTAAAACCAACTTTAAAAGAAGGACTGAAGGAGTCCTGTAAGATAAGACAAATCTCAAAAGCAAAACAAATTTATTCAGAAAGATGATGGCACAAAATCTCACATGTTGAGTTTCATTGTTGTCGATCTATCAAGAGTTGATAGAGCAGTGTTAAAGTCTCCAACTACTATTGTGTTGCTGTCAATGTCTTCTTTGAAGTCTATTAGCACTTGTTTTAAGAATTTTGCTGGCCCCTCGTTGGGTGCATATATGTTTAGGAGTATAATTTCTTCCTGGTATACCCATCCCTTAAGAAGTGGCATTCATTGTCCCTTCTAATCTTTTTAGCCTGAAGTCTATGTTGTCAGATACTAGTATGGCCACACCGGCCTTTTTGGTGGAGTTGTTTGTGTGGAGAATTGTCTTCTAGCCTTTGACTTTGAGTCTGTGTTTGCTCTGATTGTTTAGATGTGTTTCTTGTGGGCAGAAGAATGTTGGATTCAATTTTTTAATCCATTTTGCGACTCTGTGTCTCTTTATTGGCGCATTTAGGTCATTGACATTGAGAGAGATTATTGTTATAGGTAGGATATTGTGCCATTTTTAAATGTTTTTTTGCGTTTTTATGATTTGTCTTATCTTACAGCAGCACCTTCAGTCCTTTTTAAAGTTGGTTTTGAGTCTATAAAGTTCTTAAGCTATTGCTTATCTATGAAGTTGTGTATCTTTCCTTCAAATATGAAGGTGAGTATGGCAGGGTAAAGAATTCTTGGTGAAGCCTTCATTTCAGTTGAGTCTTTTCAAGATACTGATCCTGAAGGAAGAAATGGAAGATAGAGGACTGGTTGATATATACAGGGTTTTTCATCCCAAAAAAGCTGAATACACATTTTTCTCCAGTGCATATAGAACATTCTCTAAGATAGACAACATGCTGAGTCACAAAACATACCTCGATAAAATAAAAAAGATAGAAATTGTGTCAATATTTTTACAGACCATGATGCACTGAAAATGAAAGTTAACCACATACAGATCAGGGAGTTAAGCCAAACACCTGGAAACTGAATAACTCACTGCTGAACAACCAGTGGGTCACAGAAGAAATCAAACAGGAAATCCAAAGATTCCTGGAAACAAATGAAAATGAAGACACCAACTCTCAGAACTTGTGGGACACAGCAAAAGCTGTGTTAAGAGGAAAGTTCATAGCTCTGAAAGCATTCATAAGGAAAGGAGAAAGGGCCTACATAAATAGCATGACTTCACAGCTCAAAATGTTACAAAAGACCAAGAAAAGTAACCCAAACAAGACAGAAAAAAAAGAAATAATAAAACTTAGAGAGGAAATCAAAGAGCTGGAACCAAAAAAAAAATAGCAATACAAAAGATTAATGAAACCAAAAACTAGTTCATTGAAAAACTAAACAAGATCTACAAAACACTGGCGAGACTTGTAAGGACAGGGAAAGAGAGAATCCAAATAAACAGAATCAGAAATGAAAAGGGTGACATCACAACAGAAACCACAGAAATCCAAAAGATCATCAGAGATTACTTGAGAGTCTGTATGCCATAAAACATGAGAACTTAGAAGAAATGTATATATTTCTGAATTTCCATAACCTCCATTGGCTTAAACAAGGAGAACTGCAGTACCTGAATAAGCCTATCATCATCAAGGAAATTGATACAGTAATTAAAAGTCTGCCCAAACACAAAAGCCCAGGTACAGATGGATTCATTAGTGAATTCTACTAAACTTTTAAGGAGGACTTAATCCCAGTCCTTTTCAAGCTCTTCCAGGAAATAGGAGAAACAGAAATGCTCCAAAACAGTTTCTATGAGGCACACATCACCCTCATACCCAAAGCAGGAGGACATAACATAATGAAAGAAAACTGTAGACCTATCTCCCTGATGAACACAGATGTTAAGATCTTCAACTTTATACTAGCAAACAGAATCAAAAGACTCATCAAAAAGATTATACATCATGAACAAGTAGGATGCATATCGGGAATGCAAGTATAGTTCAACATTCACAAATCAATCAACATAATACATCATATCAATAAGAGAAAAATTAAAAATCATATGGTCTTATGACATTTGATCGCAGATACACCAGGCAGAGCAGATACCAGCTTTCTCCGTTGAACTCCCTGCATTCCACGGACCACAAGAGCGACTTCCGACCCGCGTCTACCACCCCTATAGAGCCTCGGAAGAACCCAGAGAAACCCCCACACCTTGCTAGTAGCGATCTTCACAATCCACACTCGCATCTCCTAAGATCTCCGCCCAAGAGATTAAGCTAGTCTCCAGTCCGGCTTGTCAGCAACCCAACTTACAAAGACCACCTTTCAGACACCCACCCTTCAGAGCAGAGTATTTCAAGCCCAGGAATACTTGAGCCACAAACACAGTTACACCTGGCAGAGCAGATACCAGCTTTCCCGTTTTGGCGAGGGCCCACTGCGTGGCCACGCAATTTACCTCCAAATAACCATGAACATTCTACCCACCCCTCTGAGAGAGCCCCCATGAGGTAATGAGAATATAGCGCCTGCACGGAAGGGCCTGGCAAGCTGTCCAATTCATGTTCAATATGCCAAAACAAGTAACAAAATGTTTATTTTCCTGACCCCGAAAGAGCCCTTAATACCGGCAGCAGTAAGAAAGGTGAACAAGCAGTGCTTGATAATATTTCACGGCCAACCTAGGCTGCAAAAACGAAGAAGGACTAAAACGAAGAAGGACTCCGGGCACATCTCTTCAACTCCACCTTTCTCCCTGAATTAACATATGCTTCAGAGACCTGGGCCCTACAAAAGCATGATGAGAAGGCTATTCGGGTCTGTCAGAGAGAGGTATTGAAAGAGCTATGCCTGGAATGTCATGCCTCACTCAAGTGAGAGAAGCGAATCCGGAGTTCTGACCTCCGTCGCTATTCCTGAATCAGGGATGCTGTCTCCTTTTCCAAGACATCGAAAATCAGATGGGCTGGACATGTAATGTGATTTGGAGACAACCGCTGGACCAGAGCAGTTACCAACTGGATCCCAAGGGGATGTCAAAAGATCACATGGCCGCCCACCTACAAGATGGTTAGACTTCCTTGTCAAGACCCTGAAGGAACGGTTTGAGGCTCTTCATATTCCTGAATCAACCAGATGCCATTAGGCTACATTGGCACGTGATAGGGTCCAATGGAAATGTTACTGGCGCCCGCTCAAGCAAATAGATGAATAATGGGATTCAAGTGATCAAGTGATGATCATATTAATAGATGCAGAGAAAGCATTTGACAAGATCCAGCAACCATTCATAATTAAAACCCTCCAAAAAATGGGAATTGAAGGAACCTTCTTCAAGATAGTCAAAACTAACTAACAAAGGGCCCACAGCAAGTATCCTTCTCAATGGGGAAAAATTGAAAGCCTTCCCCTTAAGTCCCCTTAAGTTCAGGGACAAGACAAGGTTGCCCCCTTTCACCTCTTTTATTCAATATAGTACTGGAAATACTTGCCATAGAAGTCAGAGAAGAAAAGGACATTAAGGGCTTCCAGATAGGCAAGGA
Source organism: Cryptotis parvus (assembly GCA_021461705.1). Classification (NCBI taxonomy): domain Eukaryota; kingdom Metazoa; phylum Chordata; class Mammalia; order Eulipotyphla; family Soricidae; genus Cryptotis; species Cryptotis parvus. Next base: position 18,670 of record JAJIBD010013256.1, on the reverse strand, counting down.
AGAATTCAAGCTATCACTATTCACAGACAACATGATTTTATACCTAGAGAAATCTAAACTCTCTACCAAAAAACTCCTAGTAACAATAGACACTTATAGTAGAGTGGCAGCGTACAAAATCAATACGCTAAAAGTCAGTGGCTTTCCTATATACAAATAATAAAATAGAGGAAAGTGACATAAAGAAAAAGATCCCATTCCCAATTGTGCCACAGAAAATTAAATACCTAGGAATCAGTTTGACAAAGAATGTAAAGGACTTCTACAAAGAGAACTACAAAACATTACTTCAACAAATAAATGAGGACACAAGGAAGGTGGAAACACATTCTCTGCTCATGGATCGGGAGAATCAACATTGTAAAAATGGTAATACAGCCTAGAGCTTTATACAAATTCAATGCCATCCCTATAAGGATACCCATGACATTCTCCAAAAAAAATTGACCAAACACTTCTTAAATCTGTATGAAATAATAAACCCCAATGGACAGCTAAAGGAATCCTTGGAAAAAAAGATGATGGGAGGCATCACCTTTCCCAACTTAAAACTCTACTATCAAGCAGTGGCAATTAAAACAGCATGGTATTGGAATAAAAATAGACCTGTAGACCTATGGAATAGAGTTGAGTATCCTGACATACAACTTCAAATACAGAACAATTAATCCTCGATAAAGGAGCAAAAAGTATGAAGTGGAGCAAAAAAAGCCTCTTCAACAAGTGGTGCTGGGAAAACTGGGCAGCAACATGTAAAAAAATGAACTTGGACCTCTAAAACCATGAACAAAAATTAGATCATAATGGATTAAAGATCTCAATATCAGACCTGAATTCATAAAGTACATCAAAGAAAATATAGGAAAAACCCTCCACGAGATTGAAGCTAAAGACATCTTCAAAGAAGAAACTCCACTAAAAAAACAGCTAAAAAGGAAAGATATACATATGGAAATATATGAAGCTAAAAAGCACTGCACTTCAAAAGAAACAGTGACCAAGATACAAAGAGAATCCACAGAATGGATATTCACCCAATACCCATCTGATAAGGTGTTAATATCCATGATATATTAGGTACTTGTAGAACTTTACAAGAAGAAAACAACCAACCCCATCAAAAAATGGGGAGAAGAAATGAACAGAAACTTCAGCAAGGAAGAAGTTCGAATGGCCAAAAGATATATAGAAAAATGCTTATCATTATTAATCATCAGAGAGATGCAAATAAAAAAAATGAGATATCATCTCACACCACAGAGACTGGCACATATCCAAAAGAGCAAGAACAATAAGTGCTTGCATGGATGCAGGGAAAAGGGGACACTCATCCATTGCTGGTACAGCCTTTTTGGAGAACAATATGGACATTCCTCCAAAGACTAGAAATTGAACTCCCGTTTGACTCAGCCATACCACTCCTGGGAATATATCCTGGGAAGCCAACAACACGTAGCAGAAACACCATCCTTACTTTTATATTTATAGCACCATTATTCACAATAGCCAGAATCTGGAAACAACCAGAGTGCCCAAAAACTTATGACTGGATTAAGAAACTTTGGTACATGTACACAATGAATACTATGCAGCAGTTAGGAAAAATAAAGTTATGAAATTTGCCTATAAATGGATGGACATTGAGAGGATCATGTTGAGTGATGTTAGCCAGAAGGATAAAGACAAATATAGAATGACTGCATTTATTTGCAAGACATAAATATAGATACATATATGTACATATTATGATACCATTATCCAAGGTCAGGCGAAACGTGGATCATGAGCACTTGCCAAAGTTGGAAACTACCACAAATTTGTGGGAGCAGAGGTTAGGTTACACAGAGAAAGAAACAGTGGACCAATAATTGTTGAAAGTCTATTATAATCCAAAACATGTAAGAGAGGGAAGAAAGAAAGAGAGAGAGAGAGAAGACGAAGAGAGAAAAGAGATGGAGAACCTGCCATGGAGGCAGGCTTGGGGAGGGGGAGGGTATCGGGGACATTGGTGTTGGGGGTGGGCACTGGTGTAGGGATGGGTGCTGGGACACTGTATGGCTTGAAACACAAACATGGACATTTTTGTAATTGTCAAAAAATAAATAAATATAAAAAATCTCACTTGTATCACTTTTATCACTTGTCTTCCCATTGTTCATCATTTTGCTTGAGTGGGCAACAATAACATCTCCATACATCCTGTTGCAAGCAAGTGTAGCCAAGGGCATCTGATTGCTCCAGGAACAGGAAGAGCCTCAAATCATTCCTCCAGGACATGGGAATGAGGTCCATAATTGTTACTGGTTTTTTTTCATATCAAATAAAACATGGGTAAGTTGCCAGGCTCTGCCTGTAGGTGATATATTCTCAGTAGAAGGCTCTCATCTTGAGCATTTACTGATGAAGCTCAATGGGGAAAGAACGGATTTTCTCTTGGGTGGAGCTCTGAGGAGCTGTGTAGTCTGGATGTTGAGAATGACTGACCTATTGGTGTGGGGGTTCCTCTGGCTTCTTGCTAGCCTCACTGGGATAACGGGCCATGGCTAGGACCTGCCTAGAACTGTATAAAGTATATAAAAGTGAAAGATAACAAAATCTCATAATAATAATTTCTCTCAATGTCAGTGGCCTAAATGCACCAATTAAGAGACACAGAGTGGCAAAATGGACTAAAAAATGAATGCAACATTCTGCCACCTACATGAAATGCACATGAATAATCTGAGCAAACACAAACTCAAAGTCAAAGGCTGGAATACAATTCTTCAAGCAAATAACTCCTCAAAAAATAAGAGAGAAGTAAAATAATAAATCCTTCTTTTTCTCCAAAAAAAAAAGGCCCATGGATCATACTACTAACTGACCACATAGACTTCAGGCTGAAAAAGATAAAAAAGGGACAGTGTAGGCCATTACTTAATAATTAATCGAAATGTAAATCAGGAAAAAATTACACTCCTAAACTGATATGCAACCAATGAGAGGACAGCACAATACTTAAAACAATTGTTAATAGACTTCAACACAATTTTTTTTTTTTTGCTTTTTGGGTCCCACCTGGCGATGCTCAGGGGTTGCTCCAGGCTCTGCACTCCGGAATAACTCCCAGCGGTGCTCGGGGGGACCATATGGGATGCGGGGGATCGAACCCAGGCAGGCACAGGCCGGCCACTGCAAAGGCAAATGCCCTACCCGCTGGGCTATCACTCCAGCCCCTTCAACACAATTTTAATTGGAGACTTCAATACTCCTCTACCAACTCCTGATAGATTCACAAGTTTGAAACTCACCAAAGAAGTACTGGCCCTGAAGGAAGAAATGGAAGAGGGCTGGTACACATATACAGAGCTTTTCATCTCAAAATTGCTGAACACACATTCTTCTCCAGTGCACATGGAACATTCTCCAGGATAGACCACATGGCATACCTCAATAAAATAAAAAACATACCTCAATAAAAGCACACCTCAATAAAATAAAAAAGATAGGAATTGTGTCAGACATTTTTTAAACCATGATGACTGAATATGGAAGTTAACCACAATAGAAACAGAGAGTCATACCAAGCACCTGGAAACAAAACAGTTCATTGCTGAACAAGTTGTTATAGAAGAAACCAAAGAGGGAATCCGAAGATTCATGGAAGCAAACAAAAAATGAAGGCACGACCTATCAGAGCTTGTAGAATACAGGGAATGCTGTGTTAAAAGGAAAGTTCATAGCTCTGCAAGCACTCATCAGGAAAGAAGAAAGGGCCCTGGTACAACTACATAATAGGATACTATGCAACTGTTAGGAAAAGAAAGTTAGGAAATGTGCCTATAAAAGATTCAATATTTGTATATAACATATTATACATAGAAAACCTTAACCTCTCTACCAAAAGACTCTGAGAAACAATAGATACTAATAGTAGAGTGGCAGGGTACAAAATCAATACCAAAATGAATGGATTTCCTATATATAAATAATGAAAGAAAAGAAAGGATATTAAGGAAAAGATCACATTCATGATTGTGCCACAGAACATCAAATACCTAGGAATTAGTTTAACTAAGAATGTATAGGTCTTGGGGCTGGAGCGATAGTCTAGCAGGTACGGCATTTGCCTTGCATGCAGTGCCAGGATTGATTCCTGGGGAAGGGCCAGGAGTAACCCTGACCATCGCTGGGTGTGACCCAAAAGCAAAAAAAAAATGTGTACAAAGAAAACTAAAAAACACTGCTTCAAGAAATAAAAAGGACGCAAGGAAATAGAGACACATTCACTGCTCCTGGATTGGGAGCATTAACATCATCAAAATGTTAACAGTCCCTAGAACTTTATACAGACTCAATAAGGCCCCTATAAGGATAAACATGACATTCTTCAAAGAAATTGACAAAACACTCCTGACATTTGTGTGGAGTAACAAAGTCTCACAGATTGCTCAAACAATACTTGAGAAAAAGAAGATGGAAGGCATCACCTTTCCCAACTTAAAACTATACTACAAAAAAGTGGTAATTAAAACAGCATGATATTGAATTAAAAACAAAACTTGTGTACCTATGGAATAGAGTTGAATATCTTGACACCTATTCTCAAACACATGATCATTTAATCTTTGATAAAGGAGCAAAAGGTACAAAATGGAGTAAAGAAAGCCTCTTCAACAAGTGGTGATGTGAGCACTGGGCAGCTACTTGTAAAGAAATAAACCTCTAACACCATGCACAAAAAGTCAAGTCAAATGGATTAAAGATATCAATAACAGACATGAATCCATAAAGTATATTTAAGAAAATATATGAAAAATCATTCATGGCATTAAATATTTAGCTTTAATGCCTTTAGGCATCACGAAGATGAAAAACCACTAACAAAGCAATTGGAAGCAAAGATGAACATATGGGACTACATGAAACTAAAAAGCTTCTGCACTTCAAAAACAAATGGCGATAAAGATGCAAAGACAATCCACAGAATGGGAAAGATATCTATTCACCAACATCCATCTCATAAGGGGTTAATATTTAGGATATACCAGGCACTGGTATAACTTTGCAAGAAGAAAACAGCCAATCTCATCAAGAAATGGGGAGAACAAATGACAGAAAATTCGACAAAGAATTTCGAATGGCCAAAGGCATATGAAAAAATGTTCTTCATTGCTACTCATCAGGGAGATGCAAATCAAACAACAATGGAATATCATCTCACACCACAAAGACTGGCACATATCCAGAAGTACAAGAACAACAAGACCTGGTGTGGATGTGGGAAGAAAGTCACTCTCATCCACTGTTGGTGGGAGTGCTGACTGTTCCAACCTTTTTTTGAAAAAAATTATGGACATTCCTCCAAAAACTGAAATTAAAATCCCATTTCACGCAGCTATACTATTCCTGGAAATATATCCTGGAAGGCATAAAACACACAGCAGAAACACCATCTACTTTTCAATGTTCATCGCAGTGCTATTCACAACAGCCAGAATCTGAAAACAACCAGAGTGCTCAAGAACAAACAAATGAATGAAGAAATTGTGGTACATCTACACAATGGAATACAATGCAGCTGTCATGAAAAACGAAGTATAAAATTTGCATAAAATGGATGGACATGGAGAGGGTCATGCTGAGTGAAATTACCCAAAGGGAAAAGGACAGATAGAGAAGGACTGCATTCATTTGTGGGTTATAAATATAAATAGTAGGACACCAATGTCTAAGATCAGGTAAAATATGAATCAGAAGAACTTGTCAGTTTGTGGAATCCATGGCAAATGTGTGGGAATCAGAGGTTAGGTATGACAGAGAAGAGAACAATTTGTTAATAATTATTGGAAATGATAATACCAACCTTTTTTTTTTTTTTCAATCCAGCCCAGGTATGCTGAACCAGAGACTCTCAGACATGGGGCAGAGCTGCTACTTGCTCTCCCTGTGCCCAGCCGTGAGGTGCCCGGGAGGCATGGCGGGTTCTAGCCCTGCCCTGCCACCCCAGCAGAGCCTCACAACAAGCCAGATGAGCCCCCTAGTCCATGGGGCCCGCCATTTTCCACATCCGACTTCCCTCTCGTCACAACTCCACCCAGCAGACCAGACTATCACAGCCCGGATCATCGACACCCACCCTACAGCAGGGTTTTTTTTTTTCAATCCGGCCCAGGTATGCTGAACCAGAGACTCTCAGACATGGGGCAGAGCTGCTGCTTGCTCTCCCTGTGCCCAGCCGCACATGAGGTGCCCAGGAGGCATGGCGGGTTCTAACCCTGGCCTGCCACCCCAACAGAGCCTCACAACAAGCCAGACGACCCCCCTACTCCATGGGGCCCGCCATTTTCCACATCCGGACTTCCCTCTCATCACAACTCCACCCAGCAAACCAGACTATCACAGCCCGGCTTGCGCCACTAGCGGCAGCGCGGTTCATCAATAAATGCTTTATTTAGAGGTGACTACAACCATATGCCACCCAGACGGCAAGCCTGGCAAGCTTCTCGTGTAGTATTTGATATGCCAAATACCAGTAACATTTATTTAAGGTCATTTCCATGTATATATATACTTACATATACATATTTATGTTCATTCTATATATTGCTGAATAACTTTCTTTTCTTTTGCGTCAATAACAGGTTTGTCTCACAGTATAGTGCTTGTCCTTTAAAATGAGTCTGTAAATTTTTATTTCTCTTCAAATTTTGGAAGACCTGAAGAGGAAAATGAGACTAAATTTTTTAAATATATATATTTTTTAATTCATAAGGGAAAGTGTATATTTCTGGAAATTTCTCTGTCGGAGTTTTTAAAAATTACTCTTGATTTCATCTCCTATTTGTTATTTGTTTATTCCTATTTTGAGTTTAATCACATGTTATGGTAAGCAGAGGATAAATTGTTCTGTATTTATTTTTTAGACTAAACAGTCAACCTAAGAACAGATATATTTATAAAATAAACCAAAACGCTGTTTCATTATGCAGCCTTGTCTTATGTACAGATAGGTAAAATAAGTAAATTTGATTAAAAGACCTACTTGTCCTAAGTCTCCATGTTTTAACTATTCCAACTAAAGCAAAGGAATTTGTGGAGAAAATGTTAAGTCACGGGAAGCCATCAAAAAGTCACAACTAACAATATCAGGACCTTTTTTTCAGATCTAAATTCTGCCTACTGCTACCTCCTGAGCGATAGTCCAGGCAAACACCCTACCAACTGGGCTATCGCTCTGGCCCCTTTGCAGGCAAATTAAAGTCAGTCCTAACCTCTATTCAAGTTTCCCAGGAACTTCACCTTTCCTTGCAGAATACATGTATTATAAAATCAACAGGACACAGAAGAATCAAGTGACACCAGTTTTATTTAATTAGCTTAGAGTATTGTGAGGAAAGAAAGAAAGAGAGGGAAAAGCGAAAAAGAGAGAGAATATGATCAAACTAGAATATGAGATACACTTCCAGAGAGGAAAAAAAATGAGAGTATGCATCTCAGGTCAGGATGTGGAAAATGAGCCCCACATACCTTCACATTGCTGATTTTATAATACACCTTATCCCAAATATCTCCTATCTTGGCAATTTTGTCTGTATGGGGAACAACTAGGACTGTTGCTGCCAGGGGAAATAAATTTGGACTCTTGATGCTCTTTTTTTAATTCTTATCAGAGCCATTAGATTTTCTTGAAACCTCTTTTCACAGAAAGTCCAATGCTCTCTAGATGGTGCCATAGATTCTGCACCTAGAGCGTGCCTATATTCTCCATCTCTGAAGATATCTGTTATTTGAGTTTCAAAGAGATTGTATTAATTTTTTGAGCTAAATTAGGTCTAAGAAACTTTTATTAGTTTGATTATTTCCTAAAATACTCATTACTAGGTCCAACATATGTGTCAATTGTGTGTTATTTTTCATTTTTGTGTTTATTTTTATTTTATTTTTTAATTTATGCTAGCCAAGGGTTTGTTAAAATCATTTATATTTTCAAACAAATTGCACCTAATTTTCTTGATATTTTTATTGTTTTCTAATTAATTTATTTCTGCACTTCTATATTATGTGTTTTCTTCTATTAGTTTTGAGCTTAATTTGGACGTTCTAAGAAAACATGAAGAGTAAGATAGCTTTTTTTTTTTCTTAATTTATATATTTATTACAATAAAATGCCCTCTAGCTTAATAACCTAGATCTGATAGAGTGGGAGTGAAAGGATGGGAAGCAAATAGGTGGACTAGGTAATCCAATCAGCCATCTCAGATCTCACTCTAGGCAGTTGTCCAAAGTAGATTACAGGATGGCTTCGGTTGGAAATAGCAGCAGATAAAAGGAAATGACCAAATAGAAAATGTTGCCCCATAACCTAGTTGCCCCATAACCTATGCCCAAAGTGAAAGGAGGACATCAAGGATGTCACTAGGTGCACAGTGCCATGAATAGAGATTAAGGTAAATCAAGAAGACAGAGCTGCTATGTATACTCTTAAAGAGGACCAGCAACAAGATCACGTGATCACTTAAGAACCCCATTATCCATCCATTTGCTCAAGCGGGTGCCATTAACATTTCCATTTGAACCTATCAAGTACAAGTGTAGCCAAAAGGCATCCGGTTGCTTCAGGAATACGGAGAGCCTCAAACTGTTCATTCAGGGTCTTGACAAAGAAGTCTGACCATCTTGTAGATGGGCCACCACGTGAACTTTTGACGTCCCGTGGGATTCAGTTAGAAATGACTCTAGTTCAGTGGTCATCTCCAAATCGCATTATGTGTCCAACCCATCTGATTTTCAATGACTTGGCAAACGAGACAAGGTCCTTGACTCTGGATATCGTTGTAGGTCTGAACTCTATTCCTTCTCTCACTTGAGTGAGGCGTGATATTCCAAGCATAGCTCTTTTGACTCTCTCTTTGGGAAACCCGAATAGCTTTCTAATCCTGCTTCGTAGGGCCCAGGTATCTGAGGCATATGTTAATGCAGGGAGAACAGTGGAGTCAAAGAGATGTGCCCTGAGCCTGATTTTTTGTCCTTTTGCAATTTCTTCAAAGCTCTTTAAGGCATTCCATGCCACTCTCTTCCTCCTGCTCAGCTCAGGTTTTAGGTTGTGCATTATGCTGAGTTCTTGGCCTTGGTGCACATAACTGCTGCATTCAGAGATGATTCGTCCATTAAGAGTGAATGGGGCCTCTGGAACTAGTTCATTTTTCATGAACATAGTTTTGTTGAGATTCAGCTGTAGACCTATCTTTCCACATTCTCGGTCAAAGTCAGCCAGCATTTGTGCCACTTAGCTAAAGTTTGGTGTTATTAGAGCGATGTCATCAGTGAAGCGGAGATGGTGTAGTTGCCAACAATCTATCTTCACTTCCATTCCTTCCCCATTCTAACTGTCACATGGTATTCTCGAGGGTGGTGCTGAAGAGTTTTGGTGAAATGGTATCACCATGGCGAACCCCTCTTTTGACATCAATGATCACTTACTACTAGAATGGTGAGATCCTGGTGATGAATCCATAATACAGCTCAAGAAGGATCTTGATGCATTCAGTTTGAATGAGCTGTTTGGCTAGGGCTTCGGTGATTGCTTTGGTCTCAACAGAATCAAAGGCTGTCTTTACATCAGTGAATGTGAGACAGGGCAGCATCTTGTACTCCCTACAAACTTTAATGAGCTTGATTACCATGATGATATGGTCGATTGTGCTGAATCCTTTTTGGAAGACAGCTTGCTCGCTAGGTTGTCCTTCATCTAATGTTCTGCCAATCCTGCTCAGGATGACTCTAGTGAACAGCTTCTTGATGACAGACAACAGTCAGATGGGTCAATAGTTGCCAATGTCGTGAATGTCTCCTTTGTTGAGCAGTAGAACTGTCCTGCTGGTTTTCCATTGGGAGGGCACCTTGCATTCAGACAGGTAGCATGTGAAGAGCCGAGCCAGTGTATTGATGAGTACTGATGGCAGATTCTTCAGGTGTTCAGGTCTGACTTTGTCTGGGCCAGGTGCTTTTCACTTCTTTACCGACGAAATGGCACATCAGATTTCAAAAGGGAGAACACTGGGAACAACATATCCATCCTGGAGAATTTGGTATGTGGGCAGGTGGACGTTGCTATCAAAAGAGATCTGAGTAGAAACCATGAATAATCTTCTCCATTGCCCTTCTGGAAGATGTGATACACCCATCAGGATGTCAGAGGTCAGTCATCTTGGTCTTTATGGCGAAAGACAGGCAGGCATTATGAATGCTTTTCCCAGCTGCTGCTGCATTGGCCAGTAATTCTGCTCTTCTCTCTTTGAGATCTTCATTTATTGCTTCTCTGCACTGCTTTGTGAGCTTGGACATTAGCATTTGGTTGCCTCAGGCTCGTGCCTTATCACTTTAGTGAATCAGTTCATAGAGCATTTGAAGACAGGCCTCCTTTTGTGTCTTTCTCTCTCGACATTCTTCATACAATCATGGAGGTGCTGAACCAGTCGGTTGTATTTTTCATCGATGTCGTCAATGATCGCATCTCTACATGTTTCCACAATAGTGCCAAAGAGTTCCCAGTTGGTGTTTACTCTGGGAATTCTTTTCTTAAACTTTGCAGCCTTTTCTCCCTATTGCGTGGAAGTAGAATTTTTCACGAAGGAGACAGTGGTCCGATCCTGTTTGGAATTTTGGGAGGATAAGCGACATCGGTCAGGCAAAACCGTTGATTGAATATGATGTGGTCAATTTCATTGTGGAACTGTCCACCAGGAGATTCCCATGTCCAACATTTCGATTCAGCCTTCTGGATCTGTGAGTTCCCATGAATGGACTTGGTGGACATGATGAACTCAGATATTTCTTTCCCTATTTGTTCCATTCTAGGCCATGGTTGCTGATGTGGAGTTTTCTTCTTGGTCCTATCTTGGCATTAAAATCTTGGCCTTTTTAAAAGCAAAAAGATACAGAACAGAAAGTCCCAGCAAGAGGACACTGGTGACAGCTTTATAGCTTTAAATTTCAGAATAGAACAATATATATGAGATAGAGAATGAAGTAGGGACAAAATAAGTCTATCATACTCTGGAAGATTTAGGATATTGTATACCAAGCTGGGCATCGAGACACAGAGTGAATGATATTGTGCATGGGTAAAGAGAGAGTTCTTTGCATTGGGGAGGGACCAAAATTCATCTTTTTTTATTTCTACATTAAACCTTAATTTCTTATACATCTATAAATAATTCACTCACTTCTCCATAATGTAGGAATAAATATAAATTTTACTAAGAGTGTCAATGCCACTGGAGGGCCAAGCGAGCAAGCGACACTGTAATAAGTTAAGAAAAAAAGTTTATTGGCAGTGAGCTGGACAATTATATGATTACTTTCGCATGTAATCAGAGTAGCCGTCTTGTATACCTGGTTACAAGAAGGTGCTTTTTTTCTTTTTTAGAGAGAAAGAGAACATGGATGTTGTCACAAAAGGTGGGTGTTAGACAAGGGAATTATGAAATATGTAATAGCATTCCTTTGAGGACTGGGCCTCTGCAGTACAGCCCATTTCATCTGAAAACAAGAACTTAGTAAAGTTTAGGCTTTGGGAAAAGTACAAATAAAGAAAACTGTTCTTTAGCCTTTAGTAGGGATTAGTAATGCAAGGAAAAGTACTCGTGTCTAGTTGAGTTTGCTGTTCGTAATATCTTTTGGCCACCCTATTAACACCTTTTTTGTTGCATACCTTAGTTTGTTATTCTCTTCTTTTGGATGTGCTCATTTTAAAATATTTAAATTTTTACTTTTTTTCCATTTTTGGGTCACACCCGGCGACACTCAGAACGTACTCCTGGTTCTGAACTTAGGAATTACTCCTGGTGGTGCTCAGAGGACCATATGGGATGGCGGGGATCGAACCTGAGCCGGCACAGGCTGTTCGGTGTGCAAGGCAAAGGCCCTACCCGCTGGGCTATTGCTCTGGTCCCTAAATTTTTACTTTTGATTTCTGTTTTGATTAATCAGTTAAGAAATATTAGTTATATAATCTTTATGTATCTGCCAATTTTGTGTTTCTCTTCCATTACTGACTTCTAGTTTCATAGCTTTGTGGGCGTAATAATACATGATATGCTTTTCCCACCAGGTGCGTTTCCGCAGCGGGCAGCCCCTGAGCCACTCCACTCCAGGATAAAGGGCTCCAACTTTGAGGAGGGGACCACGTACCACCCAGCTTCCTCGGACCTTCCACTGCACTACCCCCACCCCTACCCCTTGACTCCGGAACCACCCACCGACACCCCAAAATTCAAAACCGCGTGGGACACTAGTGCATCCGCATGAAATATTGACTATCTACCTGAGATACCACTGAGCATTGGCCCTACACTCTTTGCTATACGTCCCTAGCTGCAAAGTAATTCAGGCACCTACTAACAATATTGACTAGTCACCCAGAACACACATTTTCAACCTACGATAGTCATTATGTGTTGCAGGACTCCCTTTAAGGGCCGCTGCATTTGGCTCAAAACAGTAGCATACTAAAGGGCCTAGGTGAGGTGCAGGGAGGGATTACCTAAGGACATTTAACACTCCCTGCTTTCCATAACAGTGGGAGGAAGGTCTGAGTTGCAGGGGTATAAACTAGCCGGTTTTCACTCTCGCGCCCCTTCTTTGGGGGCTCTTGCCGCTGAGCGTTCGCCCCTGCTTGGAAGCTTTTACACGTGGTGGTCGCCATCTTGGCCTACACGTGGCTGGGGTTCTAGCCTGGAATCCTAAGCATCGGGTTTTTCCTTTTGCTGATTTGTATGCCTGAACCTGTGATAAGTAAAGCCTTTTTAAAACTGCAACGGATTCCTGAGTTTTCATCCGTTCCTCGCCCGGCTTCGGAGGTAGAAGGGAACTCTCTTCCCGGCACTGTCGGGGACCCCGGGGCGGCCCCAACAATTATGGTAAAGCAGCGCAGAAGTAATTCAAGCTATATGATTGAAGTCACCAATACAGATGAGTCAAGCAGTAACGAAGAGATATATAACCTATCTGAAAAGGAATTTCGGAAGCAACCGTTAAAGATGCACAAGGAAATAAAAGAAACACTAGAATACAAAGTCAATAAAATACAGGAGGACATGAGAGCATAATTGAGTGAATTTCAGACCAAAGTACAAGCAGAAGTGACCGATATACTTAAAAAAAAGATAGTCAAGGGAGCACAATGCAGGCAGCACTGGAATTTATGGAACTTGGTTTGTGCTTCAAAACTGTGTATAAAAAATAAATAAAAAAAATAAAAATGAGGTAAGTGAACTGAAAAATACAGGAGAAGGCCTCCAAAGCAGCGTAACAGCTACTGAAGAAAGAAGTAGTGATCTTGAAGAGGGAGGTTCAGAGATTCTGTAGACAACACAAGAAGATGGAGAAAAGACTCACAATCAATGAACAGACTACCAGAGAAAATTGGGATGAAGCCAAAAAAGGAAGAACATACGCATCATTGGGGTCCCAGAAGGGCAAGAAGAAAACCCTGATGAAGAAGAAACTGTCAAAGCCATCATCGATGAGAAGTTCAATGAAGTGAAGAAAGCATGCTCCCAGAAACAGGAGATCTGAAGGACCTAAAAGAAACCCCAATAAGAGTACTCCAAGACACATCCTTATTAAAATGACAAAAACGATAGACAGAGATAGAATACTGAAAGCAGCAAGATCAAAGAAGGGAAATCACATGCAAAGGAGCATCCCTGGATTTACAGCAGACTGCTCAGATGAAACACGCCAAGCCCAAAAAACAATGGTGGGATATTGTGAAAAGACTCAATGAACTTCAGGCCTCACCAAGAATTCTTTACCCAGCTAGACTTACTTTCAGATGTGAAGGAAAGATACACAACTTCAGGGATAAACAACAACTCAGGAAATTCATAGACACAAAACCAACTCTAAAAGAAGGATTGAAGGGTCTATTGTAAAATAAGACAACCCCAAACCACACAACAAGTTTAAACAGAAAGATGGCACAAAAATACAATGACAATAATCTGTCTCAACGTCAAAGGTCTAAATGCACCAATTAAGAGACACAGGGTGGCAAAATGGATTAAAAAACTGAATTCAACATTCTGCTGCCTACAAGAAACATATCTGAATAACCAGAGCAAACACAGATTTGAAGTCAAAGACTGGAAGACCATTCTCCACGCAAACAACACCTCCAAAAAAGGCGGGTGTGACCATACTCATATCTGACAAAAATAGATTTCAGGCTGAAAAAAGTTTAAAAAGGGACAATGAAGGCCATTTCTTAATAATTAAGGGTATGTATACCAGGGAAGAAATCACACTTCTAAACATATATGCAGACAAAGCGAGGGGCCAGCAAAATACTTAAAAAGACTATTAATAGACCTCCAAGAAGACATTAACAGTAGCACAATAATAGTCGGAGACTTCAACACTGCCTTATCGACTATAGATAGATTAACTAGGATGAAACTCACCAGGGAAATACTGGAACTGATGGAAGAAATGGAAGAAAGAGAGCTGGTTGATATATACAGGGCTTTTCATCCCAAAAAAGCTGAATACACATTTTTTCCAGTGCACATGGAACATACTCCAAGATAGACCATATACTGAGCCACAAAGCATACCTCAACAAAATAAAAAAGATTGAAATTGTGTCGACTATCTTTTCAGATCACGATGCACTGAAAATAGTAGTGAACCATACACAGAAGCAGGGAGCTAAACGAAACACATGGAAACTAAACAGCTCACTGCTGAACAACAAATGTGTCATAGAAGAAATCAAACAGGAAATCCAAAGATTCCTAGAAACAAATGACAGTGAATACCAACTATCAGAACTTGTGGGACACAGCAAAAGCTGTGTTAGGAGGAAAGTTCATAACTATGCAAGCATTTATCAGGAAAGAAGAAAGTTGCCCACAGAAATAACCTAACCTCACAGCTGAAAATATTAGAAAAAGACCAAGAAAAGAAGCCTAACCCAGGCAGAAGGAAGGAAATAATAAAACTGAGGGGAGGAAACCAACGAGCTGGAAACCAAAAAAAAATCCAAAAGATTAATGAAACCAAGAGCTGGTTATTTGAAAAATTAAACAAGATCGACAAGCCACTGGCAAGACTTGTAAGGACAGGGAAAGAGAGAACCCAAATAAACAGAATCAGAAATGAATATGGTGACATTACAACAGAAAAAGCGGAAATCCAAACGATATTCAGTGGTTACTTTGAGAACCTGTATGCCACAAAACATGGGAACCTGGAATTAATGGATAAATTCCTGAAGTCCTATAACCTCCCACGATTGAAACAAGAAGACCTATGATACCTGAATCAGCCTATCACCATCAAGGAATTGAAACAGTAATTAAAAGTCTATTTAAACACAAAGGCCCAGGTCCAGATGGGTTCACTAGCGAATTCTACCAAACCTTTAAGAAGAACCTACTGCCAGTCCTGTTCAAGTTCTTCCAGGAAATAGAAAAAAACAGAAACACTCCCAAACAGCTTTTACGAGGCGCATATCACCCGAATACCTAAAGCAGGGAGAGACAACACAAAGAAGGAAAATTACAGACCAATTTCCTTGATGAACAGAGATACTAAGATCTTCAACAAAATACTAGCAAACAGAATCCAAAGACTCATCAAAAAGATCATACATCATGACCAAGTAGGATTCATCCCGGGCATGCAAGGATGGTTTAACATTCGCAAATCAATCAACATAATACATCATATCAATAAAAGAAAAATAAAAACCATATGGTTCTATCAGTAGATGCAGGGGTTAATATCCAGGATATATCAGGCACTGGTACAGCTATATAAGAAAAAAGAGCCAACCCCATAAAAATGGGGAGAAGAGATGAACAGAAGCTTTGACACGGAAGAAATTCAAATGTCCAAAAGGCATATGAAAAAATGCTCATCATCACTAATCATCAGAGAGATGCAAATCAAAACAACAATGAGATATCACCTCACACCACAGACACTGGCCCATATTCAGAAGGGTAAAAGCAACAAGTTTTGGCATGGATGCGGGAAAGGGGACTCTTATACATTGTTGGTGGGAATGTCAACTTGTACAACCTTTCTGGAAAACAATATGGATATTTCTCTAAAGACTAGAAATTGAGCTCCCCTTTGACCCAGCCATACCACTCCTGGGAATATACCCTGGGAAGCCAAAAACACATAGCGGAAACACAATCCACACTTTTATTTTCATAACAACACTATTCACAATATACAGAACCTGGAAACAACCAGTATGCCTGAGAACTGATGACTGGATAATGAAACTGTGGTACATCTACACAATGGAATACTATGCAGCTGTCAGGAAAAATGAAGTTATGAAATTTGCCTATAAATGGATGGACATGGAAAGAATCATGTTGAGTGATATTAGTCAGAAGGAAAGAGAGAGAGACATAGAATGACTGCATTTATTTGTATGACATAAATATACCAGGTGATCTTACCAAAAGTGGAATTTACCACAAGCATGTGGGAGTCAGAGGTTAGGTAAGATAGAGAAGGTAACATGTGTGAATAAATGTCAAAAAGTCTGATACCAACATAGACTCTGCATTAAATACAGGCAAAAAATGCAAATGATGGCTTCTAAGTGTATGTAGTGCAACCCACAATGTGTAGGAGAAGGAGGAGAGAAAGAGGGAGAGAGGGAGATAAAGAACCTGCCATTTAGGCAGGCCATGGAACGGGGGGGGGAAATTGGGGACATGGGTGGGGAGATGGGCACTAGTGGAGGGTGGTGTGCTGGAACACTGTGTGACCGAAACCCTCAAACATGAACAACGTTTTAATTGTATATCTCACGTTGGTATAATAAAATGTTTAAAAAAATAATACTTGATATAATTTATATGTTGTCACATTTATTGATATTTGTATTCGGGTATAAGATTTTAAGAGGACAGCTCAGTTTTCCTTTGCCAGTCACTGTGAGCAGCTCCATATCATCTGTCTCCATTCCAAATTTTAAATGTCCCTCCTAATTTCTAGGCATGTTCCACAATGGGAAAGTTTGCAATTTTTTCCAAACCATGAATTCTACCCCAAATCTTGAGTTTACAGTGAATAAGATATAATGGGACAATATTTTGACATGTAGTGAAACATATAACCTAAGATGTTTTAAACAGGCAGTCTCCACTAGCCTAAAAGGGAATGAAGTTGTTAATTTAATCTTAGAACACAAATGGATCCTAAGTTAACAAATGACATCACTGAAAAACAAATAGGGACTCCTCTGATACTTTGTGAGTAATACAAAAGCCAAGTTTTTCTATAAAACAGACATACACACAAAATGAACCGCATTTCAACTTAGTCCTATACTAAGTTCTTCCTCAACTGAGGTGACTTTCTCTTCTACTTTTCAGTTATTTCTCTTTTTCTATTTCTAAGACTGAGTCTAATCATATTTATCACTCAATATTTTTACTTTTGTAAATATTTAAGTACCTGGGAATAGTGGAAAAACACAGAGGCTAGTCATCACAACTCTGGCATGAAGATCTATGCTATAAAATTTTGCATATGTACTTAAATAGAACTAATGATGATATTGAAAATGTTTTATATTTATCTTCTGTTCTAATAAAATTCTCATGAGTTTCAAATTCAATGTTTATTTTTTATTTAATAGACACTTATTTTTCCCTTTAGTAGAAGAAATTTTAAACACAATAAAAATAAAAGGTCTAAGTCGTTGCTGTACTTTATTTTTTATTGAAAATATGTAGGTCGAGCTCTCAAGTGATTTTTATGAGCCTACTGGAAGTTTTCTGGAAATCTTTAACTGAGCCTTTTATAGTCTATAAAGAAAATAGAAAAATAGCTCAAAGTAGTTGCAGGCATATAGAAGGTCAGGCCTCTCTGGTAATGATTTTTTCAGGAAATAATAAACAAGAACTTGCTCTAGTCAATTGCCCTGAAGGTTTTCAGAAGCAGAATAGCTGATCTCTTTTGGGATGCAAATATTAAATTCTATTGTGATGGAGAAAATGAAGCATGATTTACATGCAGAAGCTGAGGTATCACCAAACAAAATGTTGGTATTCCTATAAAGGGAGAAGTTCTAAAATAAAGTCTGTGACAAAAATGTGAAAAAAATCATCAAGAGTTTAAGGCTCTTATGTATGACTATCCATTTTTCCTAACACCATTTGTAGAAAAGACTTTCTTTGCTTCACTTTTATGTACTTAGATCCTTTGTCATATGTTTACTGCCCATAAATATGGAAGTTTAGCAGAGTACTGTCAATTCTTTTCCATTCGTTTATGAGTCTACATTTATTACATTGCTGTGCTGTTTTGATTGCTATAGCTTTAACGCATAATTCAAGTAGAAAGTGCATACCTTCCTTTTCCCCTTAAATTGACTCCAGAGAGGTCCTGGATGAGATTACCGTAGAAGCAAAAACAAAGGCAAATAAAGCAGGACAAATAGAAATAAAAATAAACAAAGAGTGCATAAAATTTGACAACTTCTGAAAACCCAAATAACTCAAACTGAATCAAAACAATGTCTACTAGTTAGTTTTGGGATTATGTGCATGAATAACCATAATTTGAATCATTTTACATCACATAATCTGAAATAATCAAAATTTCTTAAAAATATAAAAGTATTAAAAGTATATCCTAATGAATGGGATAA